>OY731400.1:31453422-31595777 GCA_963425845.1 Sphenostylis stenocarpa | reverse complement strand
GGATTAGAGTGAACCAGTATAAATTTGTGTGTTGATTTCTTTCTATCATCTCTTTTAAATTCTGAATATAAGCTTGCTGTATTTTAAATCAAATCATCTTTTCAAGAATTGAATAAAGATAACTCATTCTTCCAAAAGAAAGTAAAGTTTTGTGAAAAAGTTTTTTAAGTTCAATTCACCCCCCCTCTTGAACTCAACCATTAATTCTTTCAACGTTTCTGAACGTCGAAAATCGTTTCGCCGGGTTGCATCCGGAACATCTCGTATTCTTGGATTAAAGAATTTTTACGTGCTCTTTTGACGTCGTCAGTTCCTTCGTGGGTTACTCTAAGCATTTCCCACATTTCCTGTGCACTTTTACAAACTGAAATTCTATAAAACTCATCAAGGGTTAAAGCAGATGAAATAATGTTTCTAGCCCTAACATCAAATTGTGCTTTTCGACTTTCTTCTGCAGTCCATCTAGAAATAGGTTTAAGAACGTCAACACCGTTCTCAGTAGTTTTAGGAACAAATGGACCATTTAAAATTGCGTCCCAAACGCCTCTATCAACAGACTCTAAAAATATTTGCATACGTACCTTCCAAAAAGGATAATTTTGACCCGCAAAAAGTGGGGGTCTGTTGATAGACGCACCTTCGGCAAAAGTTTGATTTTGTCCGGCCATTTTCGAAAAGTTTGAATGACTATCAAAGCAAGCTCTGATACCACTTGTTAGAATCGCGCAGCGGAATGTTCGCGTGGTCGGACAAAAACCAAGAGGGGGGGGGGTGAATTGGTTTCTTAATAAAAATTAGGTTTTCAAAATTTTCCCCAAATTTTACCGATTAAAAACTGCGTAAATGTAAATAGAGAAGAGTAGAGAAAATTACACAGTAGGTTTATACTAGTTCGGATCAAAAGACCCTACGTCCAGTTGCTAATCACTCAAAAGAGGATTAACGCTGTCACTAAGAACAAATTGTTACAAACAGATTACAAATGAACAGGATAAAGATCAGAAAACACCTCTCTTGAAATCCACAAGAGATGAAGAACAGCTTTTCCCTAGAGACAGCACAACGACACAATCCACTAAGAACTCCACTTAGTGATTCTTATCGCTTCTAGCCTCACACCAGGTTCCAAAAGCCCCCTTTCCTTGCAACAAACAGTTCTCCGGTACTCACAAGCACTTAACTTTTGTATGGAAAGAGTTGTTCTTCTTTTTCCGAGTGCCAAAGCAGAGTTTAAGTAGGGAAATTAGGGTTTAGGAATTGAGGATTTCGAAACTAGGGTTCTTGGTAATTGGGTTTTCGAAAATAGGGTTAATTTGAAATTTAAAATAAAAAACAGACTGAAATAATCGATTATTTGGAGTGATAATCGATTAAAACAGAGCCAAATACGTCAGAACCCAAACCTCTCTAGAATAATCGATTATTTGGTGAAATAATTGATTATCTCATACGGAACAAGTACAAATCAATCGATTATTTTGCTGTTTTAATCGATTAAAACAGTGAGTTTGTATAGAAAGTGTTTTCTCACTGTTTTAATCGATTATTTACCTATATAATCGATTAAAGCCGAGCCTAAATGATAAATTTGAGCTTTTTGAAGCTTCTAAGTTACGGACTATGTACCGGCTATCTTAGACTCTAAAAATACGGACTCAATCTTAAATAAAACAGAGTTATTACAATACAATTATCACCAATCTTCAATCTTCAATATTCTAAGTCTTTAGTTCTTGGATCATCATCAAAATCCATTCTTCATATTCATCAAGTGCAACATCAAGTCCTTGAATTGTCAACAATTTTAATCAATTATTTCGAGTTTGTATCGATTAAAATTCTGCCAGAACACTGTTCAAAATATTCTAAGTCATTTTAATCGATTATATCAATTCTATATCAGTTAAAATACTGGCAAAAGGTTTTCAAAATTCCTTCTAATGAAAACAATAGATTATTTCAAAAACATATCAGTTAAAAACCTGTTACAAAAGTGTTAAGAACATTTTAATTGATAAAGTTCATATACTATTAGTTAAAATAGTTACTTAAAAACCTTTTAACAAAATACTTTGTTTTTAACCGTTTAAACACGTTTTAGAGGCATTTGCAAAATCTTTTAAATGAAGAAAACCTCGTGCAGCAGAGAGATAAAAATGATTATACCTAAGTAAAGATGCAGACTCACTAATCACACTACCCTTTTATCTAAGTGACCTTTGACTGCAGCAAAGTAGCCTTTGACTTCATTTTGACTTCATCAAATCAACAAGATCTTTGCTAAAGTAATTCAATAAGATCTTCATCACTTTCAGCTTATACCACTCAGGGTAAGGTGGGTCCACCTTTCTTGGCGAGACGTATGCCAGGAGCTTGACCTCCACCAACTTAGGCAATAAACTCCTGTAAGAGGTAGGAATGGGAGTGAACTTCCTTTCCTACCTCTAGGATTGCCTAGCTGGCTTCGAAGAAGAAGAAGAATGAGTGGTGAGGTTGATGGCATTTATGTTTGCCTCCTTCTTCTTGCCCAGGGATTTCTTGAATGATGCATTAGAGGAGGAAGGTCGCGCTATCATTCCACTCTTTAATCCCTCTCCACTCTCTCGCCTATGGTGACCACGTCTGCAAAGAGGGTTGACGTATTCCCTATCATTTTGTCGTAATAGGGTCTAGTCAACGAGTTGATGAACATAGACACGGAATCCTTGTCCAATAGCGGAGGCTCCACTTGGGCGGCCAGTTCCCTCCATCACTAGGCATACGCCTTAAAGGATTTGTCGCCTCTCTTCCTCAATGTTTGGAGATCTGACCTATCGGGGTCAAATTGAAGTTGTACTTATAACAACGAAGAAAGGTGTTTTCCAATTGCTTCCAGTTTTGGACATGTCCCTTCTCCAGCTGCATATACCAATTCAGAGCTAAATTAGTTAGGCTCTCTTGAAAGCAGTGTATCAGGAGTTCTTCGTTGTCGGCGTGGGGAGCCATCTTATGACATTACATAGCAAGATGACTCCTAGGGCAAGTCATTCCCATGTACTTTGGGAAGTCTAGGACCTTGAACTTTGGAAGGAAACAGATGTTCTTGACAAGGCACATATCAGTTGCCTCCTTCACGTCAAAGCTATGCCCCTTCATGGCCCTAAGTCTCTCTTCTAGAGCGGATATTTGTTGCTTGGAGACTTCAGGGGGATGGATGAGCACCACCCTTGCTTCGGACTGCACGGGGGCTTTTTGCTCGTAGAAGAATTCCTCTTCTTCTTCCTCATGGTGAGATGCGTGGTCACCATGAGTATCGCCCTTATTAAGGTTCTGCTGGCGCATTAACTTCATCATCTACGCCATTTGTTCTCTTAAGGAGTTAACTTCAGCAGTGAGTTTACGGTTCTGCTCTTCTAGTTGCTCCATCGCTTTAGCCTTTTGTGCACGGGTTCAGACCACAGGAAGACCAGTCACTTTCTAGGATGCAAAAATGAATTTTATTACTTAAAATGAATCATTGGTGTCGGATAGATACACCTTAAGACAATGACTTTAGTATCATCCTTAAAGCTTTACGCTTCACAGAGCACCATACCCAATTCGGTATAATGGTTCCTTCCCCATCATAGATTTGACAAGTATAACGAAGGTCACCATATACCTTAGTACACTTGTCCCTTCCTTGTGGATGGTTACAAATGTGCTCGAGGCTTCTTTCGCCTTTGTTTTAGGGATATCTAATGCCCCTAGCATGAATGTGTTTATGCATGCACTAGTACAAAAAGGACCTTTTATGATAAAGAAGACGAAAAATGTTCAAAGTAAGATAACTTTTGACTAGGATGTCGGATTTTGATGCACATCTTATCAAAACGAAGAGGAAAAAGTGAAGAACAAGGGGCAAATTCTCGAAGGGGATTTGTCCCAATAATTTTCCCAAAAAATGCTCCTAAGATTCATTAAGACCCATTTTGCACTAGTGATGAGGGATTTATTAAGATGATGTGTATGCATACTTTCTTTATGCATTTATTTTCTCTCATGGTTTTACCACTTATGAGATGATGCGGGTATGAATGATTGACTTTGTCAAAAATCTTTTTATTGTAAAAATTATTTTTATTGTTTTAGATTGTTCTTATTATTTTTAACTTTTTATCTCTTCTGTCAGTCCACGTGGCTACTTAGCTTACAAAGAACCTGAAACCAGACTAGCTAAAATGTAGACCGTCTGAGATAAAGTTGATTTATTACAAAAAAAAATTGTTTTATAATCCCTTATCTCTTTTGTCGGTCCACATGGCTACTTAGCTTACAAAGAACCTGAAACTAGGCTAGCTAAAATGTAGACTATCCGAGAGAAGGGTGTTTATTATGAAAGAGTTTTTTTAGAATTTTTTATTTTGCTATTGTATGATTATGCTATGCAACAAACAAATGCAGCAAACAAATGCACAAACAATTCACTCACCCGCGAACAGAGTGATGTCGTTTCATTTACGAGGTAGGGTTTTCCTGCAGAAAAGTGCATTAGCAAAGGTAGGTTCTAACTATTCTCACCAAGGCCAGGCCCCCAAGGTGCCCCCATTATAGGGTCCTTTTTATCTCCCAGTCTTCGAACCATGCACGGATCTCCGTGTCGACATTCTTAGACCAAAAGAAAAGGATTATCACCTTGAGTGGTGGTTTCCGACAACGACCTGTTGGCACTAAGGCCATTACCACGACCGGTCGTACTTGCCACCCACTCCCTATGTGTATTCTCTCTTGCCCCCAAGTATAGAGGGAATGTTGTGTGCAAGGGTTTGTGTACAGTTGTTCATTTCAAACAATTGCATAAAATAAACATACAACAATTATTAAAGCCAAACAGTAAAGCATGTTATAAAGCAAGGAAGGGTAAAAGCGTAATTTAAAGTTTTTATTTCTTAAACTAGTCCATCACTAAAAGGGATCAACTCTCTAGCTTCCCAAGTGGAGTAGCCATCTATCGTTGCCGTTAGAAGAGGTGGTCGGAGCGACACGATGGTTTTGATTGACTCGCGTTTTTTGTAAAGATGGTCGACATTCTTAAGATGTCCGATAAGTGAACTGATCTTAAGAATGAAGTTTTCGAAAAAGTTTCCATGGAGTCGCCACCAGTGTTTTAACCTTAAACATAAAAAAGGTAAAAAGACAATGGTTTTAGAAAAAACCAACTTTGGCCATTACAACCAGAGTCGGGTAAGGGAGTTAGTTACATGTGGGGAAGGTGTTAGCACCCCACAACGCCCCTTTCGGGTTCCCTATGATGGACTAATTCAAAAAGATAAATACTTAAAGAAATTATGCTTTTACCCTATTATTTTATCTACTGCAGAATTTGAATGTCTACATGGCCCTAATATCTAATGCATACAAAGAAAGCGATAAAGAAAGCAGTAAAAAAGAGAGAGAGAATAGGGAAGGAACCTTCGAAGCAAACTTTATATTAACCCTTTGAAACTTGAGGACGCTTTTTGGCAGTCCCCGCACTCTACAAGCACGCTCCTCCTGCAAAAGAGAAAATTTTCACTCTACAGAGGGTCGAATGTCTCAAAGAGAGACCTCCTTAACTGATTTCTACCTTAACAAAAATTGGAAAGCTCATTCGAACTCCGAAATAATGCTCAGAGTCACTCTAAAGTGCCAAAAGGCTTCCTAGAGAGTGGTAGGAGTGAATAGTTGTCTAAAAATCAAGAAATGGGGCTCCTATTTATAGGGAACCGCGCCAAGAAAAGTGGATGGTCTTCTGGGCTAAGTGGACGGCCTTCCATGGCAAAAAGTGGCCATGGTCAACTGTCCATGTAGGGTGGACGGTCGTCCATAGCAAAAAGTTGCCATGGACAACCCTCTAAGCCAAGTGGACGGTCGTCCATTTCCTTAAAGTAGGCATGGACTGTCGTCTGACTGTCTTGAATGGCCATCCGCTGTTCCCGACTAAAATTCCAATTTTTAATGCCTTTAAAAATTCTTCCTATCTTAAATGGAACCTAGAAAAAGCTATTAGGGACTTAACAAAGTCTTCACCATCTTCGAAACGGGTGATTTCTGGCTTTATTTCGAAGTCGAACAAGATTTGGGGTCTACAGTGATGATAAGATTTACATTTTTGAAACATTATTTGCAATCCATGGTATTAATGAAGAATGGAGTTCTTATAGAGAAAATGATAGACAAGGCTCAAGTCATGAAAGAATTTGTTCTCAATGATGTATGGAGGAACAAAATTACATATATTTTAGTTTTCACTTTGTTTATCTATAACATACTCAAAGTTTGTGATTCATATAGCCTCACATTTTGTTCAGTCTATAAGATGTGGGATACTATGTGTTTCTGGTGAAAATTTGGTCGATTTTGATTTCTAAAGACTTAGGTTCTAACCTACTTTCAACAACGTAGATTCTTTTTACTTAGGCTAGCAAACAGTTTTCAATCGAAACATGTATGAGAATCGAAAATACCACAATATCGAGAAACGCTAACAGCGCAATATGGCATATAGATTGACAATCGAAAGTACTATTTTTGGTATTTTTTATTAAGAAACGCGAAGTAAAGAAAGCAGTAAAAAGTGTCGAATCGAAAAGCAGTGCAGAATATTAAATTGCAGAGAAATGTAAAATGCGGAAACCTCAAATTTCATTAAATGTAAATGGTAAGGAATTGAAATTGCAGGAAAGTAAATAGCAGGAAATCGAAAATGTAGAAATGTAAATAGTAGGAAATCGAAATTGCAGAAATGTAAATGGCAAGGAACTTAAACGCAGAATCTTAACTTGCATCAAGGTAAATGACAAGGAATTGAAATGACAGGAACTTAAAGTTGATAAATGTAAATGACTGAATGAACATAAATTGCATGAAAGTGAATTACATGAAAGTAAATTACCAGGGAAAGTAAAGAAAGCAGTAAAGACAATCAATGAAAATGGAAATCCAGAGCATTAGAAACTTCATGATGCATCATTCTCCTGTAGACTTTTCGCTTATGTTTCTATCTTCTCTGCCAATTCCCCGTTCTTCTTCAAGCTTCGTTCTATTTATAGGCATCCTTCAATGTAACCTCCCAAGAGCAGTTAAAAAATTGCTACCACGTTTCATGTGCACGTCCTTCGATTTTTACCTTAGCCTACGGTTTAGAAAACCACTTCCACGTTCCATGTGCGTTTTAACCGTTCCTCGCTTTCTAATTTAGCCACGATTTTGGAAAGCCACTTTCAATGTTCCATGTGCGTTTTAACCGTCCCCTCATTAATGCTACCAGATTTGCCTAGAAACAAATCTTTTTCCCAAAGAAATCTGTCGTTGTTACAACTGCCCTAATTTGACTCCTTTAAAATACTCAAATCAATCTGAAATATCTTTACTAAACCTGACCCATCTTCCTCATCCATTATCCCTCTCCATCTTCTATCCTTATGCAGCTGTCATGGCAACTTCCAAATCTTCTGACCTCCCTACCCCGCCATTGTCAACGGTGACTTCAAATTTAATAGAGATAAATGGCTAGAAGTTCGCTCTGGTCCCCTTGTTAGAAGAAGCTTCTCAGAAAATCGCTGAAACACAGGTACTTATACCTTATGCAGTTGATAATATAGATTATGCATTTGGTGGTCCTATCCGTTATTGTGGTGGATCGTTTCCCTCTACTATCTCTCTGCCTTCAAAAAGTAAAGCCATTATTCATAAACCTGAGATAAGGATTGATTTCTTAAATGCTACTTCAAAAGTATATCGAACCAGACCTCCCCATAAAAAACCCTTATATATCAGATGGTTTGATAGAGTGAAAACCAAGTTTGGGAATCATTGGAAAAATATACGGATTTTCGACTTTCTACACTTATCTCGATGTGATGTATCATTTCTGGACATGCCCATGTTCTTATCCACAGTTCATTTATGGAATAAGGATTTACACGCTATGGAGCTTCCATGTGGTCCTCTTTCCCCTACCCTTTTCGAGATTGCTGTTATTACTGGGTTAAAGCCTACAGGGGGAAAATATTTTAGACTGATTTCCCTTCGGACGACTCTCTCAAATCAAGAATTGATTGGGATGCGAAGGCCTATGGTCATTTCATCGAAAAACATTTTATCGATGACCAATCGATTGCAGTTTCCAATGAAGATCATGTTGCCTTTTTGGTATATTGGCTTTGTACTCATGTATTCTACCCTCGATCTATCCAAATTTCATCACATTTTTTTAACCTTGCTTACCTTCTTCATACTAGTCAACCTCGCATTTGTTTGGCAAAACTCTTGTTGGCCCATGTTTATACAGCATTCGATGAGGCAGTTGATATTTTGAATACCCAAAAAACCCTCAGGAAATTTTTCAGGTCCCATATGATTCATACAATTATGGTTAACTTCGATTTTCGAAAGTATTCTTCCCCCACCATCCAAAGTTCCCCCAAATCTGAACTTAGAAGGTGCCCGATTATCATCCCTGCACTCTCAGCAAAAATCCTCCGATGAAGCCAAACATAAAACTTATTTGAAGTTCTTACTGACTCGGTTTTATTTCGACTCATGTTTGGCCCCTTTCACTACATATCATGGAAAAATAAGTGACAGGCTTCGAGGACAAACATGGTTTAAGTCAAAATTCCCAGCTCCTACTCCAGGTTTATAATCAGAACTAGTTGATGTATGGAGTAATTATTTAACCCAAGATGTTCTGGTGTCGGGCTTCTAATCGAAAGATATTCAACTCATCATCTATTATCCTCAACTTTTCTCATGGTAATTTGGTTTAAGTCAAGCTTTACCTTTTTTCAATATCGATAGTTCCCCAAGGCTTAAGTTTAATGAATCGAATGTAGGACGGGAACTAGCCAAATTATTACCGCAAAGCCCACTCCATTTCTACCCTTATGCTTTCGAGTCAAATTACTTATCTACCCTTGGCTTTTCTCAATGGTGGAATGATTGGTTTTCGAGAATTCATTCTGACTTTGATACCATCCAATCAAAATTTACTGAGCATCCTTCTCTCATTGTGCAAGATAAATCGAAGACCAAGAAAGGTAAATACTCTCACTATCTTCAAATATCTCGATTTGAAAACTTTTATCGAGAATGCTACAACCCTCTTAAATTAGAAGACACATTTTACAATGTTGTTATATCCCTCGCCAACAAAACAGACACCAATAAATCGAACCACAAAATAATAAATCATCGAGGTAAAACCCCATTTGAAATGTATTGTCCCAACCATCTACCCACTTTCCCTACAACCCCTTTTGGAATCGCCAAACCTTTAACTCATCCAAAATGGGTTTGAGAGTTAAGATCCTTGAAGGAAACTATTTCTCCAAAACCCAAAAACAAAGAAATTTTGATATCAAAATTATCCTACTACCCATACCTAAACATTCCCCAACCTTCCCTGCCTCCTTGGCTTGTCCATATCGATCAGGTCAGGATTTTAACTCCATTACCTTTTGGTGAGATTTTATCGCCCTTTTTAAAAGATACTCATAATCTTTCTCTAATTGTGACCTAACTATTTTTCTTTCTTGACAGTTTCGAAGCCTCAAAAAGTCACAATCTCAGAGAAAAACTGGGAGTCTTCCGACGAATTGGACCCACCTGGCCCCACACACAAGAGAAAACACTCAGCAACAATTACCTCGTCTTTGAAAAAATTGAAGGTTTTATTCCGATCCCTATTATCTTGTTTATTTTAATTTCCTTTTTTATAGCTTATTCATTTCTCACCATTTTTAGAAACAAAAATCCAAAAAGAGTCCTCGAACTACTCAGCCTATTATTAATCCACTATCGACGGACTCCAATACTGTCAGTAAAGCAGGTCAAACAACATAGACACACTCGAGTCATGTAAGTAGAGATTTGCCTTTTCTCTATGTTGTTTGTTTTGTGCATATAAAAATCGAGAAGGTCATAACATGATTCCAAATTTTGGTATTTCAGGATCATCCGTCAGCTACGGCGTCGACAAATATCGAATCATTGGTCCAACCAACCACTTCGCCTCAAATTTTACAGGTAAAGTCAGAAAATCTTACTTTTCTCGACCCATCTTACATAATTCCCTTTTCTAACCTGTATTTTAAATATCAGAACATCGAGGACATACAAGACCCCTCCCTCGCACCAATGCACAATGAATTACCTCCTTCTGGTAAAATTTTATTTAATTTCCTAATTTTATTGTATCCCCATTCAGATTAAGTTATATTCATCCTCTGAATGAACTCATTTTCTTTACAAATGATCCTGGAAATATTGCACCAATTCACATCCAAGATTCCCCTTCACCGCCCCTTGTTGAACAAACAATCTCTCCTCCCTTCGCGATTCCATCTGTCGAACTGATCTCGTCTACATTGCCTCAACTGAGTGACCTTATCCTCGAAGAATTACCAGAATATCGAGCTGCTATTGAAGAGGATCCATTTTTGATTCTCGATATTCTATTATTTGAAGATGTCACTCCCTCAAGTTATTCATCTCAACCACCTGTGACGTCGACTGCAGAGGTAGATAAGTTGATAAAACGATTCAGATCTTTCTTCTACTCTTCACCTCTCGAAATCTTAGTGGAATCACTCGAGCAAAAACACCTTTTCCAAGAGATTCTTACTGCTATAGAAGCGTTCCCCAATGACAGACTTCCAAAGAGCTTCGATGCTGAAGTAGCAGTGGCTACTGATTTATTTAATAAAGCTTACTTTGCGACGAAGAAGAAACAGTCTATAGCAAATGAGTTTACCATAATTTCTACCTTTCAAGCTAAAAAATCGAATCTGTTAAAAAATCAAAAGCTTGAACTTGAGGAAGCGTCAAAAGAACAATCTATGCTTAGAGGTGAGATCGAAGAACTAGAAAAAAGACTCCAACACCTCAAAGAACAAGATGACTTCCTCTCAACAAAAATGAATTCGATCAAATCTTCTGCAAAGGAAGTGACACTTTCTCTGGGGCAAAGCATGAAGCGCAAACGAAAAGTGGTTATCGAAGAGAACTCAAACCTTTCTTCTTGGACTCAGTTGCTGACAGATTTTGATCAACTCAAGTCTCAATATCAAATTTTGTAAAACATTATACTTGAATTAATCCTTAAATGCTTATTTCCCTTATCCGAGGTTTATAATCTTTTAAGTACTTTCTGTTTATCGATAAGACTTTTTCTTTATTATGCCAATCAACAATCGAGTAAGCATTACTCGATAACACTTTAACAATTTCAAAAGGTCCTTCCCAATTCGGTGACCACTTGCCATAACTTTTAGACTTCTTATCCATCGGCAAAATCGTTTTCCAAACTAAATCACCTTCTCTAAATATTTTCTGCCAAACTCTCCTATTATAACCTCGAGCAATCTGACTTTTTTGTAAAATAATATTATTCAACGCTTGCAATCTTATCTCATCGAGTTCATTTAATTCGTCATCCATCAAGTTCCAATAATCGCAACTGGGCAAGTCATTTTGTTTCTGTATTCGAGTTGACTCAATATTTATTTCGATGGGTAAAACCGCATCATGCCCATAGACCAATTTATATGGAGTATTCCTCAGGGAATCTTTCGGTGAATTTCGATAAGCCCACAAAATCTGTAGTAGTGTTTCATGCCAAGTCTTTGGTTTGTTACCGACATGTTTTTTTATTAAACCAATAATTATTTTATTAATTGCTTCAACCTGTCCATTAGCCTGACCATAATATGGAGTTGATGCTAACAATTTAATATTTCTCGATTCAGCATATCTAACCATTTTCTTACCAGTAAAAACTGTTCCTCTATCAGTAGTAATAGACTGTGGTATCCCAAATCAATAAACAATATACTCCTCAATAAAATCAATTACATATTGTTGATCGACATCTTTTAACGAGATTGCTTCTACCCATTTTGAGAAATAATCGACAACTACAATTATGTATATATGTCCTTTCGATGATTGTGGAAAATTTTGACCAATTAAATCAATGGCCCAACCTCTAAAAGGCCATGGCTTGATAATCGAGTGCAGTTCGCTAGCAGGGACTTGTTGTATAGGGCTAAACTTCTGACACTCTTCACAAGACTTAGCATATTAGATAGAATCTTTTAAAATCGAAGGCCAATAATACCCTTGTCGAGTCAACGTCCATCTCATTTTCTGGCCTACCATATGTGCATATTCCATTATGTACTTCTGCCATTGCCAAATACGCATCGACATCCCCTAAACATCTAAGCAATACTCCATCGATACCTCTTTTATACAATTCATCATTGAACAACACATATTTTACTGCTCGATATTTTATTTTCTCATCAATTCTCCCACTTGGATTTTGCAAATAGTCTATAATCGATTTTCTCCAATCCTATTCATCTAAATTATTAATTTGTAAAATTTCACTTTCTTGGGGTAATTTCTCTTTGATTTGAACCATCTTTTGTAAATTTTCCGGAGAAATTTTATACTTAGATGCTATTTGCGCTAAATCATTAGCTTCTTGATTGAATTCTCGAGGAACATATTCGAATGTTATATCATCGAACATTTTACTCAAAGTAATTACTTTTCCTAAGTATCTGAATAAATTAGAATTGATACATTTGTATTCTTTTCGAACCTGTTTGATCACTAATTTTGAATCACCTCTTACAATTACATGTCGAGCTTTTAGTTTAATCAAAGTCTCGAGGCCTGTGACCAAAACTTCATACTCAGTTTCATTATTTGAGCAAGTGGGTTTAATTTCAAATAATAACTTAGTCGGGATGTTGTTCGGTGAAATAATAAGAATTCCCACTCCTGACTTGTCTAATGTACTCGATCCATCGAAATACATTATCCATTTGCTTATTTCAATAAATAAATTATTAATTGAGTCAATTGTATGGTCTGCCATAAAATCAGCGATAACTTGGCCTTTCATCGATTTCAAAGAATCGAATGATAATGAAAATTCTGTCAAAGCTAAAACCCACTTTCCTATTTGATTATGCATAATAGGTTTCGACAAAAGAAACTTCAAAATATTATTTCTGGAATAAACCATCACATCATGACGTTTCATTACATATTTGAGTTTCGTACAAGAGAAATATAAACACAGCCCTAACTTTTTTATATCATTATATCGAGTTTCAGCATCATTTAATATTCTACTAAGATAATAAACAACACATTCCACACCATTCTTATCCTCTTGTGCTAGTAGACTGGTTATAGTTCGATCTGATGCTGATACATATAATTTCAATGGATTGTTCCTCATTACTGGTATCAAGATCGGGGGATTCGTCAAAGTCAATTTAATCTGCTCAAAGGCTTTCTGATGTTCCTCCTCCCATTTGAAATCTGCTTCCTTTTTCAACTTTAACAAAGACGAAAAAACATAAGTCTTACCAGCCAAGTTAGAAATAAATCGTCTTAAATAATTTATTTTTCCCAACAATTATTGCAATTACTTTTTATTCTTTGGAGCATAAGTGTCTAATATTTCTTTTGCTTTATTTTTATTGATCTTGATTCCTTTTTCATGTACTATGAATCCTAAAAATTCACCAGCAGACACACCAAAGGCACATTTCAAGGGATTCATTTTTAAACCGTACTTCCTCATTCTTTCAAAAGATTTCCTTAAATTATCTAAATGTTCATGTTTTTTCCTCGATGCAACAACAATATCATCTATGTAAACCGGCATGAAATTATTAATCAAATCATGAAAAATTAAATTCATTGCTCTTTGATATGTTGCCCTGGCATTTTTCAATCCAAATGGCATCACTATCCATTCATAAGTACCTAATGCCCCCGGGCATCGAAAAGTTGTTTTAGCTATATCATTTTGGGCAACAAAAATTTGATTATAGCCCGAATATCCATCTAAGAGACTTAAAATTTCATTACCAGCTACTGCATCTATTAGCATATCGGCTACTGGCATAGGATATTCGTCTTTAGGAGTTGCTAAATTTAAATCTCAATAATCAATGCATACTCTCATTTTACCATTCTTTTTAATAACTGGAACAATATTAGAAATCCAATCGACATACCTGGTAATTCTGATAAATTTTGCGCTAAGAAGTCTCTCGATTTCTTCTTTAATCTTACCCATCACCTCAGGTGCAAACCTCCTCGGAGCTTGTTTTACTGGCTTCTTGCCTTCTATGATGGGTAATCTGTGCTCGACCAGACTTCGATCCAATCCATGAATTTCTTCATAATCCCAAGCAAAGCAATCCTTATATTATTCCAGTAATGAAATCATATCTTTTTTCATTTCTGTCTCGAGATACCTACTAATATAAGTAGGCTTTCTTTCCTTTGTACTTCCCAAGTTGATCTCTTCTAAAGGATCTTGGGCCTCAACTTTTTTGTGATTCGATGTGACAGACCTTTCAAAACCTAAAGGAGAATTATCGTAAATGCAATCGAGTATAACTTGATCAATTTTATTTGCTACTACTGTCGAGTAAATCGACATATTTATTCCTATCTTATTACAATTACTTTCTTGACTCTCTTTCTTTTCATCTTCATATCTTCTTAATCGAGTCAAGAATTCCTCATAACCTTCATTCATTTTCACCGGCCACTTCGAGGCTGGCCCCCTCTTTGATCATAACAAACCCTTTTTTCTTATTCATTTCTAAGAAACGCTCCTCATGCATTTTCGAATTAAATTTTTCAATATTCTCGAAGGTGAATGGTTGAGTGAGCGCCAGATTTTGTAGTGACCGACCAGCCTGAGACACAAATCTTACAAATTCATGTTGGTCTCCTTGTATTACTTCGAGATGTCCATCTCGATTCCACATAAATAGCTTCTGATGAGCCAAGGAGGGTACTACCCCAACTCCATGAATCCATTCTCTGCCCAGTAATGCATTGAAGTTGGCATGCGATTGGACAACTACAAAAACAGTGGGCCTCGAATAAGTACCCACTTTCACATCTAAGGCAATCATGCCTTCTGAACTAGATGATTTCCCGTTGAAATCGGAAATCATAATATTGTGCTTGACTAAGTCTTTTAATTCGATACCAAACCTTTTTAACATAGTGATTGACAGTATGTTTACCGCTGCACCACCATCCACAAGGACCTTATTCACCTTCTGTCCTTGAATCTCGATATCAGCAACAAGGGTTTCAAATGAAACCTCATTTCCTCTGATGGAGGATTGATAAATGCAGCATCTCTATGAGGTGATTCGCATGACACTTGCGTCACCCACGTCACTTTTGGTCTAATTTCCTCAGAATAGAAATCGTCCTCTCGATTGACGTCACTTTGCTCCTGAAACTCCTCATACTCACTAACATACTCCGCGGGTAATATCGATATTACTCCAATATGATGTCCATCCTTACTATTTTCATTCTTACCATCAACAAAATCTCTTACATATTGACCCTTGATCGGTATATTCTGCTCTTCAAAAGTTTTATAATTATTGAACCTTCCCCAGTAAGGTTGGAGCCTTCCCCCTCTCTTCCAGTGCTTTCCTCGAAATCTCCTTTGGAACGTGGGGAATCCAGTATTCGATCCTTCATTGCATGAAAGTCTATTGAATACATCATTATTTTGAAATCTACTCCTTCCCCGAGGAGAATATGTCTCCTTCTTGACCCATCGCACCTGTTTTCTACCAGAACAAGAACTAACAGATTGCTGATTTTCTCGCATTGTCATCTGAACTATTTGTTTCCCTTTAACATTACAACTCTTCTATTGTTTCTCTACTTTTTTATTTGCTCTGCCTTGAAGGCTTTAGCAGCCGATCTATCAAACACCGCGCTACATCGTGGACACAATGCCACGTCTTCATCCTTCTCTTTCTTCCTGGTTAAAAATTCGACGAGCAAATCCTTTGATCGAGGATAAATTTCTCTTTCAAATTCTTTCTCAAACTCACTTAGGTCGAATTCTATGTCTTCTTCTGACATGTCCATTTTGACATGTTTAGGATCAATGTCTTCAGTAACATCGACATACATATGAAGGCTGAATTCACCAATCTATCATCTTCAGTAATGCTTGATTGAGACTCGACATACCCCACTTGCACTTCAAATGGATTAGTATCCACTTTCATCGATACTTCCTCAAACTTCAACCTTCCTTGGTCGATTGCATCTTGGATCGTGTTCCTGAAATGTATACAATTATTAGTCCAGTGCCCATAAATATTATGAAATTTGCTATATTTTCGACCATTTCTTTGATCTGCAGAAGGCAATTTATGATCATCATGCAATTTAATCTGTTTATCTTTCAATAAAATATCAAAGATTTTATCTACTTTTGTTACATCGAAAGTATACGTTCGATTTGCCATTTTGTCTTTTACTTCGTTTTTCTGCAGCAGTTTACAAATATATGGAGCTCCTACTTTGAGCTCTGCTATGTTTACTTTCTCATCGACAGATTCTTCATTTTCTACTTCTGTCTTGGGATTTTCTTCGTATATGTCATTTATATACGCCACTCTTTCTTTCTTCATAGGTTTTTCAAATTTCTTGTACCTTTGCTTCTCATATTCGATTTGTTCCACTCTTCTCACTTTATCAGCCAATTGAGCCATGTCATTCAATGGTAAATTAACCAACTTCTTCCTAATCGAGAATTCTAAACCAGCAGAAGCCATTTTGACTAATTCAAATTCGGGAATTTGAGTAAAACATCTTGATTTCATTTTCCTAAATCTATTCAAATAATCATCTATACTCTCATGATTATATCTTTTTGTGTTCATTAAGTCGATAAGACTTACTTGAGTCTCGCCCCTAAAAAATTGCTCATGAAAATCTCTTTCCAACTGCAACTAATTATATATCGAGTTAGGTGGCAAACTCGGTAAACCAAGTGAAGGCATTCTTTGTTAATGAACTAGGAAAATATTTCATTTTTAATTCCTCATTCATAGTTATATCCCCACATTCGATTTGATATCGTGTCATATGCTCGATAGTGGATTCACCGATTTCTCCGACAAATTTGGTGAACTTGGGTATTTTATATCCTCCAGGTAATTATGTCTCAAGGATTGCATTTGGAAAAGGAGAAACAAAGTACGGTTGGTTGGGTGGTCTTAATTCCACTCCTTGGGGATTCATTTTTTGTCCCAACACATGATTGTACTGCATGTTATTCTGATTATACATATTTTGGAACCCCCCATTTAAATTTTCGTAAGCATCATTCCTCACACGCTGATATTGATCAGCATTTTGATTTCTCCTTAATAAATAAAGGGGATCGATATTAATGTTTTGGTTATTCTCCTAATTGGCATTATTTTCGACCCTCTTTTTTCGAGGTATTGCCAATGCATCCCCGATACGTGTCATTTGATCTGCTAATATCTCAAAACTATTAGTAGTGTTTTGAATTAATGGATTTAATATTGTGGTCAACTGTTGTGACAACATATTAACCATCTCAAAATTACTTTCATCCATTTGTTGTCGAAGCACTCCTAATGAATTACTGGAAATTTCAGTACTAGCATTTTCGATAGCATCGAAATTGGATCGATGATAATCTCTATCGAATGCGTATCTCCCGTGATCCAAATTTGCTCTATTATCAAGGTTTGGTATTGGAGACATCTGTTGTGTTCCCAAACTTTGTGCATTTCCTAGATTCTAAGGCATTGCTAAATTTTGGGATACACCTACATTCGAGGATACTCCAAAATTTTGGGGCATTCCTAAGGTTTGAAATGTTCCTAAGTTTTGGGGCATTCCTAGGTTTAGTCTCGAATTTCGTGGTACTGAAGTGCCAATCCCATTCATGTTATTAAATGTAAATCCAGACGGCCTTACACTCGTATATGGACCTGCATATGTTGTTACGGGGTTTCCCGTGGTTTGCATATTGTTTGACATTATAGTACCAGACCCTAACTGAGTATTTCCTAATGTCCCTGGGCTTTGTTCAGTACTCACAGGAATCAACGCACTCACAGTTGTTGATATTACAGGCATAGTTCCATTGTGAACTTGCCCCCCAGTGTTTGGTGGATTCAGACTATTTGGAATCTCACTGTTACTCTGACTAGTTGGTGGATTTTGACTCATTCTTACTATTCGTCCACTCCTTAATCTCATACACTTTCGAACTAGCCAATTTTAACACAATGTCCCCTACCTGGCGCACCAATTTGTTCCTGGTGAAAATTTGGCCGATTTCAATTTCTAAGAGACTTAGGTTCTAACAAACTGTCAACCACGTAGATTCTTTTTACTTAGGCTAGCAAACAGTTTTCAATCGAAACATGTATGAGAATAAAAAATACCACAGTATCGAGAAACGCTAATAGCGCAATATGGCATATAGATTGAAAATCGAAAGTACTATTTTTGGTATTTTTTATTAAGAAATGTGAAGTAAAGAAAGCAGTAAAAAGTGTCGAATCGAAAAGCAGTGCAGAATATTAAATTGCAGAGAAATGTAAAATGCGGAAACCTCAAATTTCATTAAATGTAAATGGTAAGGAATTGAAATTGCAGGAAAGTAAATAGCAGGAAATCGAAAATGCAGAAATGTAAATAGCAAGAAATCGAAATTGCAGAAATGTCAATAGAAAGGAATTAAATGCAGAATCTTAACTTGCATCAAGGTAAATGATAAGGAATTGAAATGACAGGAACTTAAAGTTGATAAATGTAAATGACTGAACAAACATAAATTGCATGAAAGTGAATTACATGAAAGTAAATTACCAGGGAAAGTAAAGAAAGTGGTAAAGACAATAAATGAAAATAGAAATCCAGAGCATTAGAAACTTCATGATGCGTCGTTCTCCTGTAGACTTTTCACTTATGTTTCTGTCTTCTCTACCAATTCCCCGTTCTTCTTCAAGCTTCATTCTATTTATAGGCATCCTTCAATGTAACCTCCCAAGAGCAGTTAAAAAACTGCTACCACGTTTCATGTGCACGTCCCTCAATTTTTACCTTAGCCTACGGTTTAGAAAACCGCTTCCACTTTCCGTGTGCGTTTTAACCGTTCCTCGCTTTCTAATTTAGCCACGATTTTGGAAAGCCACTTCCCATGTTCCATGTGCATGATAACTGTTCCCCCTCGATCTCGATTCCAAATATCGAATACTTTGAATTGCTTCTGATTTTCCATTTAACTTCATACTCAATGCCTTTCATCGATTTTTACTTCCCCATGATCATTGAATTTATCTTCTGATTTTCGATTCCAATTCCCGATTTACTTCAGCAATAGTCATCAAATCTTCTTCTTTCGATTCTCGATTCCAATTCTCGATTTTAATTCTTGACCGATGTTTTCATACTAGTACATGGTCATCGAATGTCTTCCAACCATCTTTCCAATTTATTAATTTTTTAACTAACATACGATCCTCGATTTCTTTCCGCTTCTCGATCCATATATCGATTTTTTCCACCAACATTATGATAAAAAAGTGAAGACAAAGATATATAGGTGAGAAGAAAAGGAATAAAATAATACATCAACATTTTATAAAATTGTTTACAATGTATTAATTATTAGGTGGACTAAAAGTTACATTACTTCCCATTACATGATTTACACTTTGAATCCTAGGTAAATTTACTTTATAAATACTTTTATAATTTATATATAAAACTAGTTAGAAAGTTACTCTTTTTTATAATATAAATTTTTTTCTTAAATTTTAATTATAGGTATTATAATGAAGAATGAATGCAAGAGAATCGAGTAGAATCCATCATATGGAATGAAGACATTTCTAGAAAGGGAATAAATGTTTGAAAACATTTTCACAATGAGGATAGAAGAAATGTTGCACTTGGATATGTTAAGTTCTCATCAAAATCAAATAGTTTTTCTTTTTTTAACTCAATTAAAGATAGATGGACATTAGATCATAAATCTTAATGCATGATGCATGGGTCTATTGTCCCTCTTCATGACAAGCTAGGAAGATTCTTGTGTAACATTGCTCGTCATCTTGTTGTGAAAAGAATTAGAGAACTTATTCACTCACTAATTGAAAAGAAATAAGTTGAATCCAAAAAGAGTATACGACTTGGTTTATTTGCATACTATTTTATGATTTCTAGCTAAGAAAAGTGAAATATATAACCAAGCAAGCTTTAAGATATGGGACATTATATGAGATGCACAAGATGACTTTGATGAATACGTTTTATCTACATATTTGTGTATAATTATATTATTTAATTAATTACTTTTATCATAACTTTAAAAAAATAAAAAGAATTATATGGTTCTTTAGTTAAAATATATTATGCATTTTATTGAATATTTATATATTGATATAGGAATGGTAAATTAAGAAGATTAAAATTTTGATTTTAAAATATTTTCGCTCAATGAATATTGGACAAAAAGTTAATTCTAGAAATGATCAATATGCTCAAGAAATTTACAAATCATTAAGCGAAAGTGTCACGTTTGAATTAACCAACTTAATTAACTGTTTTACTGAACAAATAAAGAGCCCTCAACAAGAAGTTGTAGACTAGATTTTTGCATAATTATTGAATCAAATTCTAAATTTTGTATGTTATTATACTTATAGTTCATGAATGAGCCTTTGATGTTTCGTATTAGTGGACCTTTGATGTTTTAATATATTTGTTGGTATATAAATAGACCTTTGAATGATAAAAGACATGAGTTATTTTGAAGTTGTGTTTTAGTTTTTAGATTTAGAAGATTTTCTCTAGTTTTCTAGTTTAACTTTAAATTATTTAAGTTCTTTTACATTCAAGTAATGGAATTCCAATGTTCTTCCTTTCCAATTCTTCAGTTCAAGTGCATTTAGATCAAATTTCGTTATCTTCTCATTTATTCTTTTACTTTCAATTTATGCAATTTACAATTTCTTCTTTCCATTGCTTCATTACGGCCTTATAGTTTCGAGGGTTAGTTTTCTAATATATGATTTATTATTCATTGGTTGAGATTAGATTATTTAATAACTTTAACCATTCATAATTCAATATAATTAATGTAATTGAGTTTGTTAATTAAATTTGATAAATTACATCATAAATCAATTTTAGGTTTACCTATTTATTTTTCTTATAATTGATTTTTGTATGTATATCAATTAAATGTGATGAATGAATTAATTAGATCTAACTAATTGAATTGGGAATGATTAAAAATTTTATATATTTAACTTGTGGTTACATTTAAATTTAAAAATCAATGATAATCAATGGAAGAAAAAGATTATCAGATAATTAACTATTATTTTTACATAGATTCACATTTTTATTATTTTCTTTTATGCTTCCAATTATGTTTGCGTTGTTACTGCTTTCAATTAGATATTAAACATTAAAACTCGTAAAATCTCCAAAACATAGCTCTTTTAAAATTGGAAATTTGATTTATAATAGGTCACTAATGCCCTAAAATTGGAAATTTGATTTATAATAGGTCACTAATGTTTTCATGTTAAAAATTGTTTTATTTATTTAGATAAAAAAAATTGTATTTTGATCAAAATGTAAAAAGTGTAAAATATAATAATAAAGAGTTTTAAAACGTGGAATACACTACAAGAAAAAACACATTTAGCCACCGAAATTAGCGACCGAATTTTTTCGGTCGTAATTAGCGATCGATTTAGCGACCGATTTAATTCGGTCGCAATTAGCAACCAATTTAGGGACCACTTTAATTCGGTCGCAATTAGCGACCGATTTAGCGACCAAGTTAATTCGGTCGCAATTTAGCGACCGATTTAGCCACCAAAATATGATTTGGTTTCACTTTTTTATTTAGCGACCGAAATAGCGACCAATATTTTGCGTCGCAAAATTTCGGTCGCTAAATCGATGGCTATTCCATACTAAAATAAAAAAATCATTTAGCGACTGATTTAGCGACCGAATTACAAATTGAAATAGTGACCGAATTAAAATCGGTCGCTAATGAGAAAATAGCGACCCAATTGAAATCGGTCGCTAATGAATATTATTTTTTTATTATATTTAAAATTATTTTTTTATAAATATACTTTAATTGTTTTAGTATATTTTTTACAATTTATTTTTTAAAAGTAATTTATTTTTTAAAAATAATTTAATTTTTAAAATATACTTTAAAAATAAACTTTGGTCTCAATATTAACAAAATGAATTGTAATAAATCAAATTTATTAAAAATTTAAATTGTAATAAATTAATACTAGAGTGATATTAACTATTCAATACATTGTTTAAGAAAAGTTTAATAACAAATATTCTTTAATTTATTTTTCAATTGAAAATTTCAATTGAAATTAAATTATATTTTAAAAATTTATATTAAAAAAATTAAATACATCAAATTATCACATTTTAATTCCTCATTAACTTAATTAATTAAAAAAATACAATTTTAATCAAATTATTACAATTTTATTTTATAATACTTTATTTTTAATCTAATTTTTAAATTTATTGCTTTATTATTATTAATTACTTAATCATGGTTGTTGTCATATAATTGATATACAAAAAAATTATATCAATATACATTAGATAATAAATATATTATTTAATTAAACTATTTATAAAAATATATTTATCTTTAGTTAAAATATTTTTTAGTTTAAGTATACTAATTAATATTTTTTATTTTTAACATAATTAATAAAAAAGATTAAAAATTTAAAATTAATCTATTTTATAAATACTAAAAATAAACCATATTTAAATAAATGAAAAATATATTTAAATTTATATTCAACATAGTTAAGGTTGTGCCTTTTTAAAATTTATATTCAACATATATTTAAATTTATATTAAAAATAGTTAATATAAATTAAGGTTGTGCCTTTTTAAAATTTTAACTTTTTTATATATTGGATTTTCATTAAAAAATTTCTAAAATTGCATAAGAAAATAGAGATTTAATTATATTTTTAATAAATTTAAGATAATACTAGTTTTTATTTTTATTTTTCAATTTTTATTTTAATTTTTTATAAGAGAGAAACTATAATTTTAGTTTCTAAATACTAAATTTAAAGAATTAAATTTATTATTATTTAATATTTTAATTTTAGTATTAAAAATCTAAATTATATTTTATTAAATTAAAATAATTACAATATATTTTTCTACTTTGAGAATTAAAAATATACTTAAACTAAAACTGAAAATATTATAATACATTTTTGAACTCTTTTTTATAATATTTTTATCATTATTATATTTTTGGATTAATTATTTTTTTCCTAATTTTTTATAAAGTCAATTTTAATATTTAAAAGTATTTAACATTTTGAATTCTGAAACTTTTCTCTATTAACAAATTTAAAAACATAATATACTAAAAAAGTATTATACATAATTATTTCATCCAAATTTTTAATAACATGATAAGTCATCAAATTCTTATATAAAACAAATTTAATGATGGATTAAAATAGAACAACATTTATAAGAGAATATTTATTTTTATTTATGATGGATCAAAAGTGGAAATACATTTAAATTTATAATTTTATTTATGAAACACATTTAAATTTATAATTAACGAAAATAATGAAAATCTTAATATAATATGATACTTTTAGTAATGTATTTTTTTATAAATTTAAACTTACTTTTTTTAGTTTAGTTTTTAAATTTTATGTATTATTATTGTTAATTGATATACTAGAATAAATTTATATAAAAATAGTCTTTATCTTCAAAATTCACTTCTTCAAATACTATCTTTATATTTTTCTACTTGTTTCTTTATAGTTAAGAAGGTCAACATTTGTGCACACACTTAAATATAATATAAAGTAAAGAGTCTTTGTTTATTCTATTTTATTTCCAATCTATAATTTGAGTTTTTTTAAAATATATTTTGTATTTTTAAAATTAATAATTTTAATGTAGTTATCTAAATTTTTTATGTGATGATTTTAATTAATTGATATTATCGAATTATTTAATTTGATTTATTATAGTAAAAATCATAAAAATAAATGTCAAAATAATATTAATTATTTTAAATTATAAGAAAATAAATAATAAAAATAGAAAATAAAGTATTCTATAAAAGAAGACTAATTATTATAAAATAAAATAGAATATGGGAAGAAATGAGGATGATAATATAATAAAAATGATAGAGTTTAAAAACAATGTAGAATGTGAGAAGTTTAAAAAGAAAAAAAAGTTAAAAAAGGATATATATATATATATATATATATATATATATATATATAAATGTAATTTGATTAAATTTATTATCCCCTCATATATTATTATACATTATTAGTGTAATTAAAAATTAGAATACAAATATATTATACTATACTAATATACCATTATATTATTTTCATTGTATATAAATTACAAAATTAATAATTTGTATACTATACTATACTAATATATTATTTGTATACTATACTAATAGTATAAATATATATATATATATATATATATATATATATATATATATATATATACAGTATATAAATATATGTAAAGATATAAATATATAAATATATGTAAAGATAGAAAATATAAATATATAAATATGTAAATATGTATAGATATAAATATATATCTTTGATATTTTGTACATGTAAATATAATTTATATATATTTTTAAATCTTTTTCTAATATTTATTTTTAAAAATATAATATTATTTTTAAAATTTAATATTTAAATTTTTATTTTTTAAATATATAAATATATAAAGATATAAATGTATAATGATATAAATAAATATATAAATATATAAATATATAAATATATCAAAATATAAATATATAAATATATAAATATATAAATATATAAATATATTAATATATTAATATATCAATATATAAATATATATATATATATATATATATATATATATATCAATATATCAATATTATCCTCTCATATATTATTATACATTATTAGCATAATTTTAGTTTAATTAAAAATTAGAATACAAATATATTATATTATATTAATATATCATTATATTATAATATTTGTAATTTATTTTTATTGTGTATAAATTACAAAACTAATAATTTTTAAAAAATTTAATGATAATATTTTTAACTTATATATTACAGAATATTTTTTAATACTTTAATAAATATAACTTTTTTTAAATATTTTCATTAATTTAAAGTATAACTTTTAATATTTTTTAGTATTTTTTTAAATGTGGATATCTTTAATATTTTGGAAATATAAATTTAATTTATACATGTTTTTAAACCTTTTTCTAATATTTGTTTTCAAAAAATATAATATCATTTTTAAAATTTTATAGATTTATATTTATATATTTATAAAAGTAATTGGATTAAACTTATTATCTCCTCATATATTATTATACATTATTAGTGTAATTTTAGTTTAATTAAAAATTAGAATACAAATATACTATACTAATATACCATTATATTATTTTCATTGTATATAAATTACAAAATTAATAATTTGTATACTATACTATACTAATATATTATTTGTATACTATACTAATATAAATATATAAATATAAAATCTATAAAATTTTAAAAATGATATTATATTTTTAAAAACAAATATTAGAAAAAGGTTTAAAAACATGTATAAATTATATTTATATGTCCAAAATATTAAAGATATCTACATTTAAAAAAGTACTAAAAAATATTAAAAGTTATACTTTAAATTAATGAAAATATTTAAAAAAAGTTATATTTATTAAAGTATTAAAAAATATTTTGTAATATATAAGTTAAAAAAATTATCATTAAATTTTTTAAAAATTATTAGTTTTGTAATTTATATACAATGAAAATAATATAATGGTATATTAGTATATAAATATATCAATATATCAATATTTAAATATATATTAAAATATATAAATATATTTGTATCTATAGATTTTATAAATATATAAAGATATAAATATATATATATATATAAATATAAAAATATAAATATATAAAGATATAAAGATATAAATAAATATATAAATATATAAATATATTAATATATAAATATGTAAATATATCAATATATCAATATTTAAATATATAGTAAAATATATAAATATATTTATATTTATATATTTTATAAATATATAAAGATATAAATATATATATAAAGATGTAAATATATAAAGATATAAATATATGTAAAGATATAAAGATATAAAATATAAAGATATAAAGATATAAATATGTAAAGATATAAATATATATCTTTAATATTTTGTACATGTAAATATAATTTATATATATTTTTATTTATAGATTTTATATTTATATATTTATACGGATATACATTTATTTGTATATAAATAGAATTTATTTGTAAGTTATTATTAAAAAATCCTAGTAGCTCAGTAAGTTAGAGTTTCGACCTCCAACTTTAAGGTACAGTATTCGAATCTTGACAATAACAATAAACCTAATAATAGATTGTTAATCTTCCAAAAATATAATATAATTAAGAGTTAGGGGAAATAAATATAAATAAAAACTTAAATAAGCAAAAATATAATATAAAAAGAGGTAGGGAAAATAAATAATAAAAATAATTAATTTTGTTATTGATTTAGCGACCGATTTAAATCGATCGCTATTTTTTTAACTTTTTCATTGATTTAGCGACCGATTTAAATCGGTCGCTATTTTTTTAACTTTGTCACTGATTTAGCGATCAATTTGATATATTAATTTCGGACGCTATTTTGCGATCAGAAATGAAAATCGATCGCTAACACATTAGCGACTTGGCTTTTTGCGATGACGCCTTTTGGTTGCTAATTTCGATCGCTAACTCGATTAACGATCGATTTTTTGACATTAGCGACCGATTTTTTCGGTCATTGAAATGCTTTTTCTTGTAGTGATATTATTGGAATGATTTTGATGGTGTTGATAAAATTTACATTATTCCTTAGACAAGTAAAAAGTAGTAATTTATAATATATATATATATATATATATATATATATATATATATATATTTGAATTTAATATATTTAATATGTTCAATTTAAATAATATTTTATAATTATATATAGGATATTAAAGTGAGTCAACTTCGCTCACGTGATTTGGCTCATCACAATGTTAGAAATGAGTAAGCTCAACCCGATTTATTTTTTTGGGCAAAAAATTGTACAACCCAACTCGACTCATCAACCCATCATGATTGATAGGTTAGTTGGGCTAACAAATTTAAATGTGCCTTTTTATTATTTTTTTTATCTTTTTAAATTACTAAAATATGTAGGTTGACTAACTAAAATATGTTTTTTTATGGATTTACATTAACACATGGATAGAAAAAATTAGAATATTAAATATTAGAAAAAATGGATCAATCCAGTACCAACCTAGCTCGAACCTGTTTAACTATCGAGTTAAGTGAGTTGAGCTCACTTTAAGCTAGGCATGGCAATAGGGTGGGACGGGGGTGAGTTTTGTCTCCCAATTCCCGCCCTGAATTTTTTAACCCTCCCCGTCCCTATCTCCGATTTCCGTTGGGGTTAGAAATTAAGTCACCGTCCCCGCTAGGTTTCGGGTTTCCCTATCCCTGCCAGTCCCCAATCTATATTTTTTTTAAAAAGATAATTATATTTATAATAAATTAATTTTACTATTTTTATATATTTTTTATATATAAATAAATATTTATAATTTTATAATTTGTAATTATGATTAATTAAATATATATTTTTATTTATTTTATTTATATTAAAATATGTATGTAAAAGAAATATTTAATCATTTTTTATTTATATATATATATATATATTCATATATATATATATATATATATATATAATATTTATAAAATTATTATTGTTATTATTATAACACTATATTCAACATTTGAATACTTATAATAATAATAATAATAATAATAATATTATTATTATTATTATTATTATTATTATTATTATATATTCAAATATTTGATTATATATATATAAGTTAATTCATTTTTGAGTTGTCATTTAAAAATATAAAATATATAGTTTATAAGAAAATATTGAATAAGTTAATTCTTATTTAATTAGTTTGAACTAATAAAAGTTTAAATTATCAATTCTTTTTAATCCTTTAAAATACAATTATTTTATTAAGATAAAATTTGATATATGACAAATAAGAATAATAAGATCCAAAAAATATGACATAATAAAACTTAATAAATATAAATTATAAATAAAATAATATTAGTTACTACTAAAATTTATGTAAAATATTTACAAAAAGATAAAAAGAAAAAAATTTACTTTGTGTTCATCAAATTGGTTGAAAAGATTAAAAAAAAACAAATTGATTGGAGATATTAAGAAAATGTGAAAAATGGAAAGATAAGAGAAAAAGGACAATATAATAAACTAATTGATATAAAAGATTAAAAAAAGACAAAAAAAATTAAAAAGTGGGTAGAAGAAAAGTAAAAATGGTAAAATATAAAAAAGTGACTTTATATGTAATAGAAAAAGAAAAAAATAATTTTAAAATTTAAATTTAAATATAAAGTCTGGGTGGAGACGGAGACGAGATCGGTGTGAAAATTGCATTATCCATCCCCATCCTCATCCCCGACCTTTTAAAGCTGGGAAAACCCGAACCCGCCCCACCTCCAATCAACTCGATTTTTCCTCATCAAATTCAGAGTGGTGATGAATCAATTTAATTGTCATCCCTACTTTAAGTTACTATTAAAGATTTTTAAATCTTTTCAATCCAATTCAACTTGAATTAGTAGTGAATTAGGTGGATTCACCCAACCAGACTTGTATTGACACCCTAATTATAAAAAATAACATTGATTAAACAATTTTAAAAGTTTCAATTCAAGTTATTAAATTTAACCATATAATTCAACTTATCACAATTTCAACTAGTTTAAAAAGTATTTATGATCATTTTTACCTATTTAAAATTACTAAATCAACAACATTTAAATTTCAAAAAGTAATCTAAAAAAATATTAATAGTTTCGATACAACACTTTTAATGAATTAATGGTCAAGTATTAATAATTTCAATAAAACATTTATAATATTTAAAAAAATGATAACTTTTAAATAATTAAAACTATTTTCTTTTGTGCGTTACAATAATCAATACCATTCTACTAAAACTTTAAATAAGTTGGCTTGTTTTTTAAAACGTTTTCTATTTTTAATCAAACCTATTTTTAACTCTAATCATTGTTTAATTTAAACTAGTAGAAAATACTCAACATGAACCTTAGACCGAATGCCATTTTTTAATTAATACTTGAATGTTAATAAACAATGCAACATCTGAAGGTAACTTCTATCTTTCATTTTTTTTAAAAACAAGTCTATATATTATGATTAAAATGTAATTCAATCCTCTTTATATATATATATATATATATATATATATATATATATATATATATATATATATATATATATATATAAAAGAAATGAAAATTACATTTAAGATTTTTTTCATTTATTTTAATTTAGGATTAAGTTGAAATTTTCATACAATTTAGAGGAAAAAATTAGCCTTCTACTTAAACCTTATCTTAATAGATGTTTTCTTGAAAAATAATATATATTGAAAAAGAAATAAAATAAAGAAAATATAGAAAATAAAAAATAAAAAAAAGATTTCACAATGGATACCAGATCCGCACATTATAATTTCTAGATTAATAATAGAAATAAAATGATCAGTTCAAAATATAATAGACTAAATAATTATAAAATTACACATATATTTATTTTAGATAAAAAGTTTAATTTTGAAAAATAATAAAATTTCTTATATTTTATACTCTTTTCTCCTCATGTCATAATATTTAGAGTAAAACATAAATAATTCAATTTTTTTTTATCACCGCTCAAGATGAATATCTTTTTTTTTTTTAATTATTTCTTTATAGCACTTACTTTTCGCTCTATTTTTCTTTTCTTCGTAACGGATCCTTTATATCTTAATTTTATTTTTCTTTCTTCGCCATTTTTTATAACTAAATGGCATAAATTTAAGAAGAAAATTTCATATTATCATTTCCCTCTTACCAAACACATTGCAAACCATGCCAACAAAATGCGTGTGGTATTTGATTTCAGAATTGAGAGGTGTCCTTTTGGAGTTAAAAATTACTTGGAATTACAATTGATGGGAAAAGAATATTAAAATCGTTACCTAAGACCAAAACAACTCAAGTAATAGATAAACGACACATGCAGTAGACAATTTACAAATTACAATTTAATTAAATAATTAACAAGTTGTTTGGTATATGAATAAGTAATGTCTTCTAAAATACAAGATATTGATATAATTTTTTTTTTTAAATTTGACTGGTCATTTTTTGTCAACTTTCTTTTTTAAAATTATGATTTTTCCATCCACAAATGTAAAGAAGTCTTCTTAAGAGAACTAAATTCACAGTTAATGCATATAAAAAAAAAAGTGTTAAAAAATATTAATGTCTTGAGTACGTTAAAAAAAAAAAAGTTCTTCATTCTCGATTGAATCGACCAGAAGAAAAAAACGTAAGATAATTTGGAATTGCCTAATTTGATTAGCAAATTACAAAAAGAACTTAGGTTATTAAAATAAATCCCAAAGGCACTCTCAAAATGTTAGACACTACTTCACATTAAATAAAAATTTGGTTTCATGGCCTCAATCTTGATCATGATAAATTATGTCAATGAAAACTTTACTTCCCCATCTTTTATATTTTTCTGATTTCAACAGTTGGCAAACAGCATGTGGTCCTCATATGCCAAAAGCTTCTGGACCATCAAAAAATTGATGGACCTTTTGGCTATTTGCTGAGAAAGAACAAGCAGTAGTTGAGGATATTTGTTGATTTCTGCTCCTTTATCCACATGGGGTCCATTTCTACCCCATTCCTTCACACCTCACACACACTTTAACACATAATAACAATTAACTCTTGGAGACATCTTAGGTGGAATGAGTGTGATTTTCACAAGCATTTCCTTTTAGGTGAATTCTAGCTATTAGAATGGAAAAAGGAACCATGTAACAGAAAGATAGGATTTGCACCATCATGTAGCATGCATGAACACAATTACACTATCTGGATTAATAAACAAAAGTTGGATTTCTATCTGCCCTGAAGATACGACCTGACAAAGAAAGAAAATCCACCAATAAATTACTCTTGAATCTTAAATATGGGTGCAGGCCAACTCTTCTGAATCTCAAAGTAGTAACTAGTGTCCAAGTAGCATTTGCGATCATCATCTACAAACTGAAACAGAAAATTTAGTTAGTTCACCCTACTAAAAAACAACATATATAGTACATAAACATGATATGAAGTAACTTAATTTTTTACCTTGGTTCTTGCTGAATAGGTTCCTCTAGAGAACATTCCCGAAGGGGTAGTTTCTTCTTCCAATTCATATGTATATGATTCCTGCCTTGGGCTATAAGTGCCCAACATTTTTTTGGTGTTGTCCACTGTTTCAATTAATTCATGAAAGCCACATGTAAGTAAGACAATCCAAGATATGGATGTTTAATCACTCTAACAAGACACAAAGCGGGTCTATGTCTCACCTCTAACCCCAGTTTTCCAAACAACGTTGGTGTATTTGAGGCCAGAAACAATGTTGTTCGAGACAGTGAAAGAGAATTTCAAACGGTATTGACTTCCTTCCTTAAGAGTGAAGATGCTCTTTTTAGCATCAGATGTAAATGGAATTGGTAGAAAGAGGTCAGGCCTCCCTGGGCATATTATGGTTAGGCTCACTATCTTCACTTCTGGCTCTTTGTTCTCTGAATTACAATACAAGGGCTTTTGGCTTTAGATTTTTCATGACTCAAAAATAGTGAGCTGCAATGAAACTTAACGGTACAAATATGTTGAAACAAGAGTAAAATTATAGCCATCCTAGGCTTTTTCTACCTCCAGAATTTGTCATCTCCAAACAAGATGATTCAAGAGAGTGAGTTAAACAAAAGGGTAAAAGGAAAACACTGCTTTATGTGGACAAAGAAATTAAACTGGAGGCAAACGGTAATCTTCAACAAGAATTTTCAATACAGATGCACCATTAATGTGACTTCATCTCAAAAGGAAAGGAAAGTAACTACCTTCAACAGCAGAGACATCAATACTTCCCAGAAGCTGTTCCTTCCATTTCCTCAAACTTTCATCATCCTTTGAAAAAGAAAAGAAAAAAATGTTCAATTATTGAATAGCTTTTCTTCAAAGAACAGTTGGAAATATCACAAACAAATGAAAAGCAATTCAAAGCAGTGAAGAAACGTTTGAAGAAAGAACATTACTTTGTCTTTCTCAATCTGTTCCTTGAGCGAAAACTGAGGGCCAAGATCCAATTCCAACTTAGGGTCTTCCTCTGCCTCTGACTCAGTTCCTTCAGCATCCTCATTGTATGGAACCTGGTCTGCTTCCCCAACAACAACATTGTTGTTGGTTCCTTTGTTTTTGAGGTCTTCCTCCAAATGAGCATTGAAGGGAACATCCTTGGTTGCAGACACAGCAGCAGACATTTTCAACCTCCAAAACACAAATACTGTGGTCTCTCAAGCTTGATTGGTTGCACTTCCAAAGCTGTGACCAATTTAGACTTCCCTTGGCTATGCCCTGAGGATAATTCTGTATCTGTTGCCAGTGAAATTGAGTCTGACAGGTTACAATTCAGAGGTTTATTATGTGTAAGCAATTACTAATACTTGAACTTGAGATAAGGGACAGTGTGACACCGTCAATGTGGGCCTGAAATATATGACGGTAACGAAAAACGGTTGGAATAAAGTTGGTAGGGAACCACTAATGGTGGAGAAGGTTATACAACGAATAAATTGAGATTGCCTTGTATCCATATTTTTATTACATATAATAATTAAAAAAAAACAATTTACAATAATACAATTAGAATGTGTATATCAAACAACTATAAATTATCAATACTCTCCTGTAAATTATCAAACTATTTTTTTCTTTTTTACCAATTGTATTTGACTATTTATTTCAGATAATTTATAATTTATTTATTTAATTTCTAAAAGTATTTAATCTTAATTTTTTACACATGTTACCTCAACATAGCATTAATATTATAACTTGTCATTGTTTTTATCTTTAATTTAGTATTTTAATAAAACACATGTATTACCTTTTCAATTAGTATCGTGAGTGGTATTGTTGTGTGATATGCTAAAAAGCTTTATTTGGATTGAAGGATATTTAATGGGGTGGGAAAAAAGAGAAAAGAAATATAAAGTGTAATTGTTTGGATTAATCTAAATGGAGTGAAAAGTAAAGGAAAAAAAAATGAATGAAAACGCAGGTAATAAGATTATTTTGATTAATTAAAAAATTTAAACAATAAGATAAATTAATAAATAATCAAAATATTATTATTGTAAATTTTAATAATAATAAATAAAAATAAAATTTAAGATTTAAATTATGATCTAGTAATTGTTTTAAAAATTAATAAAAAATAAATTATATAAAAATTGGAAATAAAGTTGTGATAATTTATAAAAAGTATTTTAAAAAAATACAATGAGTTAACAAACTTAGTTTTAATGTTTCCAGACATAATCTTTTCTCGAATGAAAGGACAATCAATATCAATGTGTTTGGTACTCTCATGAAAGACAGGATTAGAACTAATATAAATAACAACCTGATTGTTACACACAAGTGTCATTTGAGTGACATCTCCAAATTGTAACTCTCCAAGCAATTACTTGAGCCAAACAAGTTCACAAGAAGCTGAGGTCATAGCTCTATATTTTGCTTCTACACTGGATCTTGCCACAACACTCTATTTTTTACTTTTCCACGAAATCAAGTTACCACCAATAGAGACACAATATCCAGATGTAGATCTTCTATCCGAAGGAGATCCTTCCCAATCAGCATCTGAGTAGCAAACAACTCTTGTATGGTTATTAGAACCATATAATAATAATTTTCCAGGAGATCCTTTACTATACTTCAAGATACGAATGAATGCATTCCAATGATCTTCACATGGGGAATTAAGAAATTGGCTTACCACACTGATTGCAAAGGAAATGTCAGGATGAGTAATTGTAAGATAATTCAATTTTCCAACCAATCTTCTATACTGCTCAGGATCAGATATAGGCTCCCCCTGATTTGGTAGAAGTTTAGTATTAGGATCCATGGGTGTATCAACAGACTTTGAACTCATCAACCCAGTTTCCTCCAAAATATCAATGGCATACTTCCTCTGAGATATAACAACACCATCATTGGACTGTGCCACCTCAATACCCAAGAAATATCTAAGTTTGCCAAGATCTTTGGTCTGAAAATGGTGACATAGATGTTGTTTCAACTGAGAGATGCCATGGTTGCCACTACTTGTAAGAATGATGTCATCAACATATACTATCAAGTAAACACATCCAGCACTCGAGTGTCGATAAAAGACAGAATGATTTGCTTCACATCGAGTCATATCAAATTGTTGAACAACCTTGCTAAACTTTCCAAACCAGACCCTAGGAGACTGTTTTAGGCCATATAGGGATTTGTGAAGACAACCTATCATCCCAAAAGACTCCCCCTGAGCAATAAACCCAAGAGGTTGCTCCATATAGATTTCTTATTGAAAATCACCATTGAAAAAAGCATTTTTAACATCCAGTTGATAAAGAGGTCATTGTTGAAGAGCGGTCATGGCGATAAATAATGAACAAATGCCATTTTCGCCAGAGGGGAAAAGGTATCTCCATAATTCAACCCAAAAATTTGAGTAAAACCTTTGGCCACAAGACGAGCTTTGAGGTGATCAATAGTACCATCAACTTTGATAGCAAACACCCACCTACAACCAACAACAGATTTTCCAGACAGTAACGGGACCAATTCCAAAGTTCCACTATTATGAAGAGCACTTATTTCATCTAACATGGCCTGACGCCAACCAGGATGGGCTAAAGCTTCACAGAAAGTTTTTGGAATGGTCACAGAAGAAATAAAGGAAAGACATGTATAAAAAGGTAATGATAATCGATGATAACTCAAAGCAATATAATGGGGAGAGGGATTACGTATAGAACGGATACCTTTTCAGAGGGCAATGGGAAGGTCAGACTCAGGTGTCAGATCCGGAGGAGACAGAGTAGTTGGCACTTGAGTGGAGTCACGTGGTGGTGGTTGTGATTGATTTCGGCAACTATAAACCTGAAGAGGCGGTGGAGAAGAAGCTAACTATGGAATAGGAACTAATGGTGAAGAAGACACAGTTAGAGGGTCACACACAACAGGAACATTAAATGTACTAGGAGTGTTGACAGGATTGAATGGAGACAAAGGTGAAGATTGACTTTTAAAATAAAGAGAGAATTCATCAAAGGTGACATCTGCAGACACAAAATAATGGTTAAGAGAAGGAGGAAAACATTTGTATCATTTTTATGATCTTATAAACCCTAAGAAAACACATTTATGTGATCTAGGAGAAAGCTTATCAAGACCAGGACTTAAATGATGAACAAAACATGTAGACCTGAAAACTCTTAAAGGTAAGGAATGAAGAGGTTCATGAGGGAATAAAATGGAATGAGGTATTTTATTATCTAAAATCGAAGAAGGCATGTGATTAATGAGATAACATGCAGTAAGAAGAGCATCACCCCAAAAATGTTGAGGAACCTCTCCATGAATTAAAAGAGTGCGAGTTGTTTCAATAAGATGTCTATTTTTGCGTTCAGCTACACCATTTTGTTGAGGTGTATAAGCACAAGAAGTTTGATGCAGGATACCGTGAGAAGCCATGAATTGTTTAAAAGAATGAAAAAGATATTTACGACCATTATCACTATGCAAAACTCTAATAAAACACCAAACTGGGTTTGAATTTCATTGAAAATTTTTTGAAAAATATGAAATAATTCAGAACGATTTTTCATCCAAAATAACCAAGTGCATCTGGAATAATCATCAATGAAAGTAACAAAGTATTTAAAACTTAAAGTAGACTTAATGCGGCTAGGTTCCCAAATGTCAAAGTGAACCACGGCAAAAGGGGACGAAGCACCACGTGTGACACTACGAGGAAAGGAAGTACAACTATGCTTGCCTAATTGACACGACTCACATGCCAAACTAGACAAGTTAGACAAGGCAGGGACAAGTTTCTGTAACTTGGCAAGACTTGGATGACCTAACTGAGCATGAAGAAGAGAGGGAGACTCCATAACTGCACCAACATGTGTAGAGGGATGGAGATGATAAAGACCATGAGACTCATATCTTGTGCCAATCACCTGTTTCAAACTCCGGTCCTGTAAACATAAAGAATTGTTAATAAAAGAAACAACACAATCAAGAGAACAAGTTAGATGACTGATGGATAACAAGTTAAAAGGAGACTCAGGAACATAAAGAACATTATCAATGGTTAAAGAAGGGAAAAGTTTAACAGTTCCAAGACCTTGAGATGATACTCTAGAGTCATCAGCTAGTGTAACAGAAGGTAAAGGATTAGAAGAGGATAAAGAGGAGAACAAAAATTTGTTACCAGTAATATGATCAGTGGCTCTTGAATAAAAAACCCAAGGACCAGGAGAAGAAGATTGGGTCAGACCAGCAAAATATGTATCTGTGTGTGCGAAAAACGTAGTGGAACTAGGAGATTGTTGATCCTTATATCATTTGAGAAATTTGTTGCATATAGCAGGTGTGTCGGATGCAACAGAAGAAGGAGGATCCCCAACAGACAAAGGTGGGAAAAGATTGGTCTGAACAACTGCAGCAAATCGAGGAGGATGACCATGTAATGCATAACACTTGTTAATCTTGTGACCTAGCTTGCCACAATGTTCACACTTAGGACGTCATTTTCCCTATTTGCGAGGGCGAGTCCGGTCATCACGGTGAGATGCCAACACAGAAGAATCATTAACAGAATTGGAAGTAGTAGAAGGAGTGGAAGAAGTCATGAAGGGCAGGAGGAAAAATCCTAAAAAAAATTCAAAGTAATCTAATCCACCCACGAAACACAGATCCAAAACGAGAAGACCAAAACAAGTCCGTTGAGACTAAACGATGTAGGAGACAATAGACGACTAACTCCGATAGTGGTGATTTCAACGGCACGGTGATCACCTTACCGAAACGAACAAAACCGTATGTCACCGGTCAAAAATGAAACTCCAATGACGGCTCCGATGACTACTCCGGCAGCGGCGGCAGTGACAACAGCGTGAACCATGTTTCCCTAATGGACACACTTAAATGATGAGTCCCTAGTTTCCCCGGAGGCGGGAGAGGTCATCCCTAGGAGGATTACTAGAAGCATGACTAGAAGGGAGGCCTCCTCTTTACCTTCCATTTTGAATTTACTTAGTATTTTCTTTTTCTAAGTTTTTCACTTATTTTCACTTTCTTTTTGTAGGCTCACTTTTTGCACCTCCTTTTTGAAGAATACCACCTTTTTTTGGGTGGAAAAGAAGCCTTGGATCCATAGGATACATGCATGGACAGCCCAAAGGTGTAGGACACTCGTTTTTCATATCCTACACCCCTTTTTGGAGAGGAAGAAGCTTAGGATGCGGGATTGGTTGGCTTGAGACAACCCAAAAGGAAACACACCTCTTTTTTCATGTTCTCCACACCCTTAGAGGTATTTTTGGTGGGCTAGAACGAATTTAACATATTTGGACCATGGGGACTCTAGCCTTTAGGTTTAGGTTAAGTTTATGTCTCCTTTTATAATTCCATCTAGGTCCCTCCCCCAAAAGCCTATAAATAGAAGGCATCCCCTCATGTAATTAGGTTGAATATTTATGAAAAGTTTGTGAGGTTTCTTAGAGTGTTCCATCTCTTTGAGTGTCGTATCTTGAACCTTGGTTCAAGTGGTGGCCACCACCACTTATCTAGGGTGGCTCATCCCCCTAGTGGCGTGCCAACACTCCACCACCACCATAATTCTCTTCTCTTTCTCTTTTCTTCTTTATTTCTTCCCTTCATTTATTTATCCAAGGGGCTGGTCCAATTTTCCAGCCCTTGTCTTTATTCTTTTCTAGTTTCATTCCATCTCTTCCTCCCTCCATAATCCTTGAAAATGAACCTTCACATCTAGATAGGCAACTATCTTAATGTCCAATGAGAATTTTCTTTGGGTTTGCTTACTTTATTGCTTAAAATTTTGCACGTTATCTTCTTACAATTCTGCACCTTACTTTATTTTACATCATTTGGTATTCAGAACTTAGGTTGTTTCTAGTAAGGTATTCTTATTGTTTCTTTGACTTTATTCCTTGTGTAGTTTGTGTTTTGTGCTCTAAATTGTGGTTTTTTTGTTGTCATTTGGTTTGCGATACTGCACTCAAAAGTTTGGGCATGAGGTTAGTCCAATACTACACTCACCTAAGTTTCTTTTTATGGCATATTTGATGTTTGATAAAATGCTTAGCCAAAAAAAAAATTTGCACTTGATTAAGTTACATATTCTTCTAAGTTTAGTGTCTTTCTAAATGTGCCTAGCCTTTGCTTGAGTTATATGTCTAGTATCTCTTGTTGAAGTTTTCTTTTATTGGCTTCCAACACTTGAAATTGCATGATGAATTAATTAGTTAAGTCCATGCATGATGAATTGATCTAGGATCCTAAACATAGGAACTAAGTGATCAAATTTTTGCTAGCAACTCTAAACAACTTTTGGCAAGTCTAGAATCAAGTTAGAACAAAAATATTTTTACAAAAAAGTATCTTGATCAAAACCTTATTGCTTCAAACAAAAAAAACAGAAAAGAAAAAAAAATTCTGCACTTATAAGATTTGATTCTAGAAATTGTCATAATACTTGGTTGCATGATTAAAATTTGGCAAATTAGTTCTAACATTGTAGGAACCTTAGTCTTCTTTATGTGTGTGCTTGGTTGAAAATTTTGATTTCATGTTTTAAGTGCTTCTCAAATTTCTTTCTAGCTTTTCTTGTTTTAGTCTTGTTCAAAGTTTTGTCTAAATTTCCCTCTTAGTAAACCTTCCTTGATTTTGTGCTTTTATTGCTTGTCTTAGGTTTCTTTAAGTTTTGTCTTTGAAAGTTTTCTATTTTTTGGAACTCTTAAGTGTTTTGGTTGGCGTACATCTTTCCATTTGATTGCCATTTTTCAAGAGAAATTTTTAAGACTTTAAAGAGAATTTTGGAACATTTAGAAATTTTTCTACTTGAAGAGTGGAGTGATCCTACAAATCAAACTTGTGTGAGGAGCCAAATGTAATATCCTAAATTTTGCAATCAATTATATAAATAAATTTTGTAAGTTATAAATATGTACCGAATATTATGTAGAGTTATTATAAAAATAAAACATGATTTTTATAGTAATTTTGTCTTAAGAAAATTATAAAATAAAATCCAAGGTTAATATTGTGTCAAATAATAATTTAATAATAATTCTTAATAATAAAATTAAATAAATGAATAAATAAATATTTAGAAAAAAAAATCACAAAAAGAGAGAAATGGTATTCAGGGACCGTAGTTTTAGATCAAGTCAATAAAACCTTTGAATTAAGTCGGTGAAATAAGGCGGTGGAGAATAAAATTAAAGAAAATTCGAGAAGGACTATAGGTCGGTAAGATAAGTGTATAAATAGGAAGAAATTTGAAAACTTACTTACACAAAAACATACAATTCTCGTCACTTACAAATCCAACAGAGAGGCACCAGAATTCGAGAAGAAGAATTCGAGAGAAAGGAGGAAAGGGGAGCATAAGAAATTAAGAGAATAATAAGATTTTGAAGGAGCCAGGTATGGGTTAGACGTTTAGTTTTATTCATACGAATGTCCGTAATTGGAGATTACTATTCATCAATTGCAAAGTTTGAAATATTGTTGAAATTCTTTCAATTAAGGATGAATTAGATAATAAAATTGTTGTTTTTAACTTAAATTGAACATGTTTATGGTTTAATTTTGATTTGGAACTAAATTGAGTGATTAAAACTGAGAAATTTGAAACCTGGATTTCGAAAATGGCGAACTCGGATGAAAATTCGCAAAATTCGCTCAAGCGAAAAATATATCGCTTGAGCGAGGACACTCGGAAAATTTGGGATTCTCGGGTTCTTTATCGCTCAAGCGAAAATTACATTGCTTGAGCGACGAAGGGTCATGTCTCGCTCAAGCGACCGGTGTACTCGCTTGAGCGACGAAAGCTTCAAACAAAGGGGACTTTCGGGTCATGTCTCGCTCAAGCGACCGATGTACTCGCTTGAGCGACGAAGTCTTCAAACAAAGGGGACTCTCGGGTTCCATCTCGCTCAAGCGACCGGTGTACTCGCTTGAGCGAGCGAAGGAAGAAGAAAGGACTAGGTGGGAATTTTTGCAAAAGATCAAGGGTAAAATAGTCATTTCACATATTAGGGACATAAATGGAATTTTGAAAAAGGTTAAGGGTATAATCGAGATAAAGTCAAACAAGTATATTACCCCTCTTTATTTACTAGGAAAACGACTCAATAAACGTTAGAATTTGAGGATACTGCCTTCATCAAAGTTATAGATTATTATCTTATCTTTCCCAACACAATTGGAATCATCTTAAAATGAGGTCTAGAACTCAAGATATGGACAAAACACTAAACCCTATGAAATAAATTATTAATAAAAATTGTCTTGCTTAAAACAAGTATGAATTGTAATTAAAATTTTGAATATATGAAGGAGATGTTTTTAAGTACTTAATTGATGATAGATTGTTTTGTTTCATACGAGACATAAACATAGTGCATGAAATGTTTTCTGGAAGTCACAGAAAAGCTTTTTTTAAAGAAAAGTATTTGGAAATTTCTCTTAAGTAGCTACCAAGGACAGTTGGTAGTAATAATGATGTACAAACCATAATTTTAAAAATATTTCTGTGAGTCAATTTACTATCAAGAGCATCCGGTAGTGGAATATGACTATGAAAATGGCCGGCCAAATGAGACAGAGAATGAATTATTAAGAATTGAGCTACCGAATCTCCGATAGTAAATGGGGAGTAGAATAGGTAAGACAGGACCTCTCGGTCTATGGGGATGGACCTCTGGTCTAGGGAGTGTTTGGGCATGGGCAATTCCATAAGTGGCCAGCCTTTATTTGATTCTCGTGTCGTGGTAGCCTGCCGGTGCACCGACACTCGACTATCGTCTACTTGTTCGCGTTTAATGGGACATTGCCGAATCACCGGACAGGGTGATGTTAAGCTCTGGTTCCACTAAACACTCAAATGAGTCTCCATGGAGCACTGAGTCAAAAATAAAATTTTTATTTTGAGTCAAAAGCATGATTTTAAAGTTTTACGTTTGTAGTCACATGTGCATATCATAAACATATTGCATGATAAAATTGTAGATTATTCATGATTTGTACTATATTCTCTATTATGATTCCATGATTTATTTATTTGTTTCTCATAATTAATTTTTAAATTAAATTATATATGGTTGTATATTTATTAGAAGGGATGTTTTATTGGTTGATTTTATCGTATAAATATTTGCTTTATTTGTTGTGGATAAAATTAAATGTCTAACCCCATAAATATTTCAATCTCAGATGTTGGTGACGTATGATGCAGGAATACATAATCCAAGAGATAGATGTCGGATGCAAAAAATCCAGAGCTTAGGTTGGGAATTGTATAACATATAAGTATAACTTTATGACTTGTAATATTTTGAAAACTTTGTACTAGAACTTGTTGCTTGAATTAATATAAAACTTTACCTAAATTAATTGTTCACTTGGTATATTTTCTATTAACCTTCTATGAATATTGAAAATATTACTAACTTAAATAATAAATTAGGATTAATAAATGTAATCGAGTAAGGGGGTTACATTAGTGGTATCGAGCTCTAGTTATGCATCTTTAGGGCTTGTGAGTACAAGTTGAGTAGGAAAATGTTGTTTGTATAGAAAAATTTTAAATATAAGATAGGAATAATTTCTATCATCGACGTTAACTTAGTGAAATAAACTCGTAGGTCGAAATGCCACCTCGACGTGATCCTATGGTCGATATGGCACAAGCCATAAGGGAAATGGTTGCCGCATTGACTCAACCAGCTTTGCCTCAACGATCATGCCACCGTAGATAAAACAACTTTAGCCGACTTCAAGAAAAATGATCCGCCATATTTTAAAGGAGAATATGATCCCGAGAAGGTCGAAGAGTGGATTCAGACCTTAGATGATATTTTTGTAGCTATGGAATATCCGGATGAACGGAAAGTATCCCATGCTAGTTTCCAACTACAAGGTGATGCGAAGATATGGTGGAAGGCAAGTTTGAAAATGTTGGAAAATAAAGGAGAAAAAGTTACTTGGGAATTATTTAAAACCATGTTTTTAGAGAAATATTTTCCCACCAAGTGCAAGGAACGCAAAGGAGGTGGAATTCAATAAACTTTATCAAGGAAGTATGACAATTTCGTAATATACTGCGCGATTTGAATCCTTGGCAAAATATTCCAGATATTTACAACTCACTTCAGATGAAGAATGGAAATGCAAGAAATTTGAAGAAGGGCTCCGATATGAAATTCGAAAGGCGATTACTCCATTGGGCATTAAATCATTTCCAGAGTTGATGGATAGATGTAAAGTGATAGAAGATATGGACAGGACTCATAGAAACAAGGACATTGGAAATAAAAGTGGTATGTTTAGAGGAGGGCCAATACGGAAGAGCAAAACCAATCAATATCAAAAGCCCTATAGCAAACCCGTACCTCAGCAGTTCAAAGGATATAGAGGGGCTGAATCTAGTAAAGCAAGTAATAGACCCTTTCAACGAATCAACTCGTAAATGCCTGGAAATGTGGGAAAGGACATTTAACCAAAGACTGTTCCTTACCAGTGCCAAGTGTGCTTTGTGTGTAGCAAACCAGGACATTTGGCTCGAGATTGTCCTCAAAACAAGACATCAGTAGCTAGAGAACAAAGGATAGGATTCCGTAAACCCGTAACTAGTGGAAGAGTCTTCACCTTGAGTGGTGCGAAGCCTCTAAATCGAAGATCTTATACAGGGTGAAGGTAAAATGGGAGGTAAGTCCTTAACTGTACTATTTGATTCAGGTGCCACTCATTCATTTATTTCTAATGAATGTGTCAAGGATCTCGAACTTAGTTGTGACACCTTTGCCTTATGATTTACTTGTGTCTCGTGCCTACCGCTGAACCAACCCTTACTTCTAGAATATGTCTCAACTGTGTACTGATCATTCAAAATAAAGACTTTATTGTAAACCTTATTTGTTTGCCCTTACATAACTTAGATATTATCCTAGGAATGGATTGGCTATCTCATAACCATATACTAATAGACTGTGCCTCTAAGACCTTAATTCTTCCCGACCTTGATGTTTCTAGATTTAAATCCGCTAAACCAAAAGAGATTTCATTTAAACATGAAATTCAAAAATACATGGTATCCTCTATAGAAGGCAAGGAAAATAAGGTTTCCTTAGACTCTATAGCAAGTAGTAAATGAGTATCCGAAGTATTTCCAGATGACATTCCTGGCCTACCTCCCGAAAGAGAAATAGAATTTAGTATTGAATTAATTCCCGGAGCTAGACCTATTTCAATGCAACCTTATAGGATGTCACCCTTAGAACTTGCTGAACTTAAGAAACAATTAGAAGAGTTGTTGGAAAAACAGTTTATTCGACCTAGTGTATCACCATGGGGAGCTCCTGTTTTATTAGTTAAAAAGAAAGATGGGAGTTCAAGATTATGTGTAGATTATAGACAATTAAATAAAGTTACAAGAAAGAATAAATATCCCTTACCTCTGATAGATGACTTAATGGACCAACTTAGGGGTGCTACTATATTTTCTAAAATAGATCTCGAGATCAGTGGTACCATCAAATAAGGGTTAGAAAAGAAGATATCCCGAAAACCGCATTTAGAACTAGGTATGGACATTATGAATATCAAGTTATGCCTTTCGGGTAACTAATGCTCCTGCAATTTTTATGGATTACATGAATAGAGTATTCAGATCTTACTTAGATAAATTTGTAGTAGTATTTATTGATGATATACTCGATATACTCAAAAGACAAAGAAGAACATAAAAATCATCTTAGAACGGTATTAAAAATTTTAAAAGATAAACAATTGTATGCAAAATTGTCCAAGTGTGAATTTTGGTTGGAAAAAGTAAAATTTCTAGGTCATGTAATTTCTAAAGAAGGCATAAGTGTTGATCCTTCAAAAGTGGAAGTCTGTATTACAATGGGAACAACCTAAAAATGTGACTCGAGGTTAGAAGCTTTTTAGGCTTGGCAGATATTATCGAAGATTGATAGAAGGATTTTCAAAAATAGCTGGACCTTTGACACAACTAACAAGGAAAAATCAACCTTTCATTTGGAGTGAGAGGTGTGAAAGTAGTTTCCAAGAGTTAAAACACAAATTGACAACTTCCCCAATATTGATATTGCCAGATCCTATAGAGCCATATGAAGTATATTGTGATGCATAATATCAGTGGACTAGGTTGTGTGTTAATGCAAAATAAGAGAGTGGTGGCATATGCCTCTAGACAATTAAGACCGCACGAAATGAATTATCCTACCCATGACTTGGAATTAGCAGCCATAGTGTTTGCTTTAAAAATTTGGAGACATTATTTATATGGATCTAAATTTGATGTATATAGTGATCATAAGAGTTTAAAATATTTATTTGATCAAAAAGAGTTGAATATGAGACAAAGAAGATGGATGGAATTTATAAAAGATTATGATTTCCAGTTATTTTATCATCCAGGAAAAGCGAATATAGTAGCGGATGCCTTTAAGTAGGAGAACTGTTCATGTTTCAACTATGATGATTAAAGAGATGGAATTGATAGAACAATTTAGAGATTTAAATTTATACGCTATTAGCAAAAATGATAGAATACAATTAGGAATGATTTCTATTAATAATGAGTTCCTATATAAAATAAGAGATAAACAAGGAGATGATAAGTTTATATTAGAAAAGAGAAAATTAATAGGGATTGATAAAGCTGGAGATTTTAATCTAGGAATGGATGATATATTAAGATTTAAACATAGAGTATGTGTGCCAGATAATAAAGAAATTAAGGACTTAATTTTAGAAGAAGGACATAAAAGTAAATTAAGTATACATCCTGGAGTTACTAAAATGTATAAGGATTTGAAAGAAATGTTTTGGTGGCCTGGAATGAAGAAGGACGTAGCAGAATATGTTGCCCGTTGCTTAACATGTCGGAAAATTAAAATAGAACATCAAAAACCCTCTGGCATGTTACAACCATTAGAAATTCCAGTTTGAAAATGGGATAGTGTATCCATGGATTTTGTGATGGGTTTACCCAAAACTTCTAGAAATTTCAATTCTATTTGGGTGATTGTGGATAGATTAACAAAAACTGCTCATTTCATTCCCATTAATATTAAGTACTCTTTAGATAAATTAGCATTATTATATATCAAAGAAATTGTTAGACTACATGGTGTACCAACTAGTATAGTTTCAGATAGAGATCCCGGATTTGTATCTAGATTTTGGAAAGAATTCCAAAAAGCTTTAGGAAGTAAATTGCATCTTAGTTCAGCCTATCATCCTCAAACCGATGGGCGGATCGAAAGAACCATCCAGTCATTAGAAGATCTTTTAAGGGCTTGTGTATTAGAAGAAAAATCTAGTTGGGATGAAATTTTATCCTTAGTAGAATTTACATATAATAATAGTTATCACTCTAGTATAGGTATGGCCCCTTATGAAGCACTTTATGGGCGTAAGTGTAGGACACCTTTAGTTTGGTATCGGGATGGTGAAAATTTATTAATAGGACCAGATATAATCCAACAAACAACGAATAAGGTAAAAATAATTCAAGATAAGATGAGAACTGCTCAAAGTCGACGTAAAAGTTATGCTCGATAGGAGAAGGAAACCTTTAGAATTTCAAGAAGGAGATCATGTATTTTTGAAAGTTACACCTATTACTGGAATTGGCGAGCTATTAAATCTAAGAAACTTTCCCCTAAATATATTGGGCCTTATCAAATTACAAAACGGGTTGGAAATGTTGCATACCAGATAGACTTACCACCTTTTCTCTCAAATCTTCATGATGTATTCCATGTGTCACAATTGAGAAAGTACATTTCAGATCCAACACATGTCCTAGAACTTGATCAAGTACGAGTGAAGGAAAACCTCACCTTTGAACCAAGTCCTGTTAAGATAGAACAAAGAAGGATTAAGCATCTAAGAGGAAAAGATATTCCACTAGTTAAGGTTATTTGGGATGATGTTAGAGGCGACGCTACATGGGAACTGGAAGAGAAAATGAGAAGTGAATACCCTTATCTATTCACATAGAATGTATTACAAATTTCGAGGACGAAATTTTATTTAGTAGGGGAGAATTGTAATATCCTAAATTTTGCAATCAATTATATAAATAAATTTTGTAAGTTATAAATATGTATCGAATATTATGTAGAGTTATTATAAAAATAAAACATGATTTTTATAGTAATTTTGTCTTAAGAAAATTATAAAATAAAATCCAAGGTTAATATTGTGTCAAATAATAATTTAATAATAATTCTTAATAATAAAATTAAATAAATGAATAAATAAATATTTAGAAAAAAAAATCACGAAAAGAGAGAAATGGTATTAAGGGACCGTAGTTTTAGATCAAGTCAATAAAACCTTTGAATTAAGCTCGGTGAAATAAGGCGGTGGAGAATAAAATTAAAGAAAATTCGAGAAGGACTATAGGTCGGTTAGATAAGTGTATAAATAGGAAGAAATTTGAAAACTTACTTACACAAAAACATACAATTCTCGTCACTTACAAATCCAACAGAGAGGCACCAGAATTCTGAGAAGAAGAATTCGAGAGAAAGGAGGAAAGGGGAGCATAAGAAATTAAGAGAATAATAAGATTTTGAAGGAGCCAGGTATGGGTTAGACGTTTAGTTTTATTCATACGAATGTCTGTAATTGGAGATTACTATTCATCAATTGCAAAGTTTGAAATATTGTTGAAATTCTTTCAATTAAGGATGAATTAGATAATAAAATTGTTGTTTTTAACTTAAATTGAACATGTTTATGGTTTAATTTTGATTTGGAACTAAATTGAGTGATTAAAACTGAGAAATTTGAAACCTGGATTTCGAAAATGGCGAACTGGATGAAAATCTGCAAAATTCGCTCAAGCGAAAAATATATCGCTTGAGCGAGGACACCTGGAAAATTTGGGATTCTCGGGTTCTTTATCGCTCAAGCGAAAATTACATCGCTTGAGCGACGAAGGGTCATGTCTCGCTCAAGCGACCGGTGTACTCGCTTGAGCGACGAAAGCTTCAAACAAAGGGGACTTTCGGGTCATGTCTCGCTCAAGCGACCGATGTACTCGCTTGAGCGACGAAGTCTTCAAACAAAGGGGACTCTCGGGTTCCATCTCGCTCAAGCGACCGGTGTACTCGCTTGAGCGAGCGAAGGAAGAAGAAAGGACTAGGTGGGAATTTTTGCAAAAGATCAAGGGTAAAATAGTCATTTCACATATTAGGGACATAAATGAAATTTTGAAAAAGGTTAAGGGTATAATCGAGATAAAGTCAAATAGTATATTACCCCCTCTTTATTTACTAGGAAAATGACTCAATAAACGTTAGAATTTGAGGATAGTGCCTTCATCAAAGTTATAGATTATTATCTTATCTTTCCCAACACAATTGGAATCATCTTAAAATGAGGTCTAGAACTCAAGATATGGACAAAACACTAAACCCTATGAAATAAATTATTAATAAAAATTGTCTTGCTCAAAACAAGTATGAATTGTAATTAAAATTTTGAATATATGAAGGAGATGTTTTTAAGTACTTAATTGATGATAGATTGTTTTGTTTCATACGAGACATAAACATAGTGCATGAAATGTTTTCTGGAAGTCACAGAAAAGCTTTTTTAAAGAAAAGTATTTGGAAATTTCTCTTAAGTAGCTACCAAGGACAAGTTGGTAGTAATAATGATGTACAAACCATAATTTTAAAAATATTTCGTGAGTCAATTTACTATCAAGAGCATCCGGTAGTGGAATATGACTATGAAAATGGCCGGCCAAATGAGACAGAGAATGAATTATTAAGAATTGAGCTACCGAATCTCTCGATAGTAAATGGGGGAGTAGAATAGGTAAGATAGGACCTCCGGTGTATGGGGATGGACCTCTGGTCTAGGGAGTGTTTGGGCATGTGCAATTCCATAAGTGGCCAGTCTTTATTTGATTCTGTGTCGTGGTAGCCTGCCGGGTGCACTAACACTCTGACTACTGTCTACTTGTTCACGTTTAATGGGACATTGCCGAATCACCAGACAGGGTGATGTTAAGCTCTGGTTCCACTAAACACTCAAATGAGTCTCCATGGAGCACTCGAGTCAAAAATAAAATTTTTATTTTGAGTCAAAAGCATGATTTTAAAGTTTTACGTTTGGAGTCACATGTGCATATCATAAACATATTGCATGATAAAATTGTAGATTATTCATGATTTGTACTATATTCTCTATTATGATTCCATGATTTATTTATTTGTTTCTCATAATTAATTTTTAAATTAAATTATATATGGTTGTATATTTATTAGAAGGGATGTTTTATTGGTTGATTTTATCATATAAATATTTGCTTTATTTGTTGTGGATAAAATTAAATGTCTAACCCCATAAATATTTCAATCTCAGATGTTGGTGACGTATGATGCAGGAATACATAATCCAAGAGATAGATGTCAGATGCAAAAAATCCAGAGCTTAGGTTGGGAATTGTATAACATATAAGTATAACTTTATGACTTGTAATATTTTGAAAACTTTGTACTAGAACTTGTTGCTTGAATTAATATAAAACTTTACCTAAATTAATTGTTCACTTGGTATATTTTCTATTAACCTTCTATGAATATTGAAAATATTACTAACTTAAATAATAAATTAGGATTAATAAATGTAATCAGTAAGGGGGGTTACACCAAACACTTGACTGACTTGATTTACATTTTAACCTTTCATCTTTCGTGTTTTATGTTAGTTTAAATTGTTTTGCAGACATGTCAAATTCCTCATCAGAGAAGGTAAGCAATGTGGGGGCATCTAATGAAGGACAAATACAAGGTCCAGTGGAACAAACTCTAGTGGAATTAATTAAAGAAATGAAATTGTCCCGAAAGGAAAGTGAAAGACATTTGAGGGAGACAATCCAAAGACTAGAAGTTGAGAAGTCCCAAAGAGAGAGAAGACGTTCATACTCACCAAGTTCCCAAGAGGAAGAAGATAGGAGATACCATGGAAGGAGGCAATCTAGGCGCACCAACACTCTAAGAAGGAACAACATTAAGATACCCAAGTTCTACGGAGATAATGATCCAGAAGTCTACCTAGACTGGGAGGCTAAAGTGCACCAAATCTTTAACGTAAACCCAGTAAGGGACCAACAACAAGTAGATTTAATTGTAGTAGAATTTGAGGGATATGCCATGACTTGGTGGCATAAGGTTTGTAACGATAATTACCAAGGGCCACCCGCGACTTCTTGGATGGACATTAAACATTTAATGCGCGCTAGATTCGTTCCTTACTACTATAGGAGGGAGCTCTTGTTGAAGCTCCAACGACTTCAACAGGGTAATATGTGTGTGAATGATTACTTCTAGACGCTAGAATCTTTGCTACTTAGGGCCGGTATGCATGATGAAACTAATGAGACTAAGGTAGCTAGGTTTGTTAGTGGTCTTAGAAGAGATATCCAGGACTTAGTAGAATTATACGAATACTCCTCAATTGAAAATGTTTTACAACTTGCCCTTAAAATTGAAGCTCAATTGAAAAGAAAAGATGGGGCTAAAAGGAGTTATTCGCATAATGACTACTACAATTCAAATTGGAAGGACAAGGGCAAGGAAAAGGAGAAACCAGAGAGAAACCCTTCCAAAGCTCTCCAAGAGGTGTCCCCCTAAGAGGAACTCTTTAAGGAACACCACTCCTAACACCTCTGCGCCTCAAAGGACTAGTTCCATAAAATATTTCAAATGTCTTGGGTATGGGCATATTTCTTCAAACTGCCCTACCAAAAGGACTATGATTTTGAACGCAAACGGAGATATCGAGATTGAACATTCCTCCTCATCTGAAGAGAATTCCTCTAAACACTCTTCCTCAAGCGATGAAGAGATCACACCTTGTGAAGGCGATTTGTTAATAGTAAGGCGGATGTTGGGTCAAGTCTAGAAGGATCTTGACAATACTCAAAGAGAAAATATTTTTCACACCTGTTGTCTTATTAATGACAAATTGTGTTCACTCATCATCGATGGGGGAAGTTGTGTGAATGTTGCTAGCACGAGGGTAGTAGACAAGCTTGGTTTACCCACTACTCCTCATGCCAAGCCATTCAAACTTTCCTGGCTTAGTGAGGAAGGCGAGATGAAGGTCAATAAGCAAGTCCTCATTAGCTTTGCCATTGGGAACTATAAAGATGAGGTTCTTTGTGATGTTGTGCCAATGGAAGCATCCCATATGTTACTTGGTAGGCCGTGGCAATTTGATAAACAAACCTTTCATGACAGCTATACAAACAAGTTTTCTTTTAACTTCCAAGGGCGTGAGATCACTTTGAAACTGCTTTCCCCTCAAGAAGTTAGTAAGGACCAAGAAAAAATGCAAAAAAAGAGAAAAGAAGAAAACGAAACAAAGAGAGAAAAAAAAGAGAAGGGGTCAACCTCCAAGGCGAAGGGCATCATGATCTCCCACAAGGGGATTAAGAAGATACTTTTAACTCATAAACCCCTACTCTTAGCATATCCTCCTCTAGGTTCTTCCCCTGCATTTCATGAACAATATCCAAGTTTGTCCAAGAGTCTAGAGTTAGTATTGGATGAATTTCAAGATGTTTTTCAAGAACCTCCTAAGGGGCTTCCACCTCTAAGGGGGATCGAACATCAAATAGACTTCTTACCTAGTTCATCCATTCCTAACCGGCCGGCTTATAGGGAAAACCCAGAAGAGTCTAGAGAGATTTAAAGGCAAGTTGAGGAATTAAAAGTGTAGGGTTGGGTCCAAGATAGCATGAGTCCTTGTGCAATGCCGGTAATTCTCGTCCCCAAAAAGGATGGGAGTTGGCGGATGTGCACGGACTGTAGGGCAATCAATAATATAACTATTAAGTATAGGCACCCAATTCCAAGGCTGGATGACTTGCTAGATGAGTTACATGGAGCTTCCGTGTTTTCCAAAATTGATCTGAAGAGAGGATATAATCAAATTAGAATCAAAGGAGATGAATGGAAAACCGCTTTCAAGACCAAATTTGGACTATATGAATGGTTGGTCATGCCCTTTGGCCTAACCAATGCTCCGAGTACATTCATGCGGCTAATGCATCACGTGCTCCGGTCTTTTATAGGCAAGTTTATAGTGGTATACTTTGATGACATCTTAGTCTATAGCTTGTCTGAGGAAGAGCATGTGTGTTGTCTTAGGAGTGTACTTGAAACCCTTAGGAAAGAGACCTTGTATGCAAATAGGAAGAAGTGCATTTTTGGCATGGATCATGTAGTCTTCCTAGGGTTTGTAGTGAGTTCAAAGGGAGTCCAAGTGGACGAAGAAAAAGTGACAGCAATTAGAGATTGGCCAACTCCCACAAATGTGACTGAAGTGATGAGTTTTCATGGGTTGGCTAGTTTCTATAGAAGATTTGTTAAAGATTTTAGTACAATTGCAGCCCCCTTGAATGAAATAGTGAAGAAGGTTGTGGGTTTTCAATGGGGCAAGGATCAGGAAAATGATTTTCAAACACTTAAAGAAAAATTGATCAATGCACCACCCCTAGCCCTTCCAAACTTCACCAAGTCATTTGAGGTTGAGTGTGATGCTTCAAATATAGGCATTGGGGAAGTCTTGCTTGAGGAAGGCCACCCCATAGCTTACTTCAGTGAGAAGCTGAAAGGGAGTCATCTCAATTACTCCACCTATGACAAAGAGTTATATGCTCTTGTTAGGGCTTTACAAACTTGGCAACATTATCTTCTTCCAAAGGAGTTTGTGGTCCATAGTGATCATGAATCCCTTAAATTTTTGAAAGGCCAAAGAAAACTTATCAAGAGACATGCTAGGTGGGTAGAGTTCATTGAGCAATTTCCTTATGTGATCAAACACAAGCAAGGGAGGAGTAACATAGTGGTTGATGCTCTATCAAGGAGACATACTTTGTTAAGCCTTTTAGAAACAAAATTTTTAAGCTTTGATCATATTCGGGAACTGTATCCTAGAGATGATGACTTTTCCAAGATTTACAGTGAATGCCTAAAGGGGGGTCATAAGGACTTTTACATTCACAAAGACTATCTTTTCAAAGGAAAAAGGATTTGTGTACCCCAGGGGTCCTTAAGGGCTTCACTTGTCAAGGAGTCTCATGAGGGTGGTTTAATGGGACATTTTGGGGTGTCTAAGACTTTAGAAATCCTTAGTGAACACTTTTACTGGCCACACATGAAGAGACATGTTGAAAATTTTTGTGAAAATTGCATTGCATGTAAGAAAGCCAAGTCTAGGGCCCAACCTCATGGACTTTACACCCCTTTTCCCATTCCTACTTCGCCTTGGGTAGACATATCCATGGATTTTGTACTTGGGCTTCCAAGGACAAAGCGAGGAATGGATTCCATCTTCGTGGTAGTGGATCAATTTTCAAAAATGGCCCATTTTATCCCCTGCCACAAGACGGACGATGCATGCCTAGTTGCAAATCTCTTCTTTAGAGAAGTTTTTAGATTGCATGGGATACCTAGGACAATTGTATATGATAGAGATACTAAGTTATTGAGTCACTTCTAGAGGACACTATGGGGAAAACTTGGAACTAAAATCCTTTTTTCAACCACTTGTCACCCCCAAAAAGATGGTCAAACAGAAGTAGTGAATACAACTTTGTCTCAACTATTAAGATGCATGATTTCTAGGAACCCCAAATAATGGGAGAACATAATTCCCCATGTAGAGTTTGCATATAACCGGGTGGTTCATTCCACTACCTCCCACTCTCCTTTTGAGGTTGTTTATGGATTTAATCCCTTAACACCTTTAGACCTCCTTCCTCTACCTACCCATGAAGCTTGGACTAGCCAAGATGGTCTAGAAAAATCTAAGATCATATAGGACCTGCATGCCCGAGTTAGAGCCAACATCGAGAGGAAAGTAGGTCAGTATAGCAAGCATGCCAATAAGGGAAGAAAGGAAGTCATCTTCCAACCTAGAGATTGGGTATGGCTTCACTTGAGAAAGGAGCGGTTCCCGACTCAAAGTAAGTCCAAACTTAACCCTCGAGGTGACGGACCTTTCCAAATAGTTAGGAAAATAAACAATAATGCATATGAGTTAGATCTACCAACCGAATATAACATTAGTACACTTTTAATGTTGGTGATCTTACTCCTTTTGATGCAGGTTTTGCAAATTCGTGGATGAATTCTCTCCAAAGAGGAGAGAATGATGAGTCCCTAGTTGCCCCGGAGGCGGGAGAGGTCATCCCTAGGAGGATTACTAGAAGCATGACTAGAAAGGAGACCTCCTCTTTACCTTCCATTTTGAATTTACTTAGTATCTTTACTTAGTATTTTCTTTTTCTAAGTTTTTCACTTATTTTCGCTTTCTTTTTGTAGGCTCACTTTTTGCACCTCCTTTTTGAAGAATACCACCTTTTTTTGGGTGGAAAAGAAGTCTTGGATCCATAGGATACATGCATGGGCAGCCCAAAGGTGTAGGACACTCCTTTTTCATGTCCTACACCCCTTTTTGGAGAGGAAGAAGCTTAAGATGCGGGATTGGTTGGCTTGGGACAACCCAAAAGGAAACTCACCTCTTTTTTCATGTTCTCCACACCCTTAGAGGTATTTTTGGTGGGCTAGAACGAATTTAACATATTTGGACCATGGGGACTCTAGCCTTTAGGTTTAGGTTAAGTTTATGTCTCCTTCTATAATTTCATCTGGGTCCCTCCCCCAAAAGCCTATAAATAGAAGACTTCCCCTCATGTAATTAGGTTGAACATTTATGAAAAGTTTGTGAGGTTTCTTAGAGTGTTCCATCTCTTTGAGTGTCTTATCTTGAACCTTGGTTCAAGTGGAGGCAACCACCACTTATCTAGGGTGGCTCATCCCCCTAGTGGCGTGCCAACACTCCACCACAACCATAATTCTCTTATCTTCCTCTTTTCTTCTTTATTTCTTCCCTTCATTTATTTATACAAGGGGTTGGTCTAATTTTCCAGCCCTTTTCTTTATTCTTTTCTAGTTTCATTCCATCTCTTCCTCCCTCCATAATCCTTGAAAATGAACCTTCACATCTAGATAGGCAACTATCTTAATGTCCAGTGAGAATTTTCCTTGGGTTTGCTTACTTTATTGCTTAAAATTCTGCATGTTATCTTCTTACAATTCTGTACCTTACTTTATTTTACATAATTTGGTATTCAGAGCTTAGGTTGTTTCTAGTAAGGTATTCTTATTGTTGCTTTGACTTTATTCCTTGTGTAGTTTGTGTTTTGTGCTCTAAATTGTGTTTTTTTTTTATGGTCATTCGGTTTGCGGTGCTGCACTCAAAAGTTTGGGCGTGAGGTTAGTCCAATACTACACTCACCTAAGTTTCTTTTTATGGCATGTATGATGTTTGATAAAATGCCTAGCCAAAAAAAAAATTCTGCACTTGATTAAATTACATATTCTTCTAAGTTTAGTGTCTTTCTAAATGTCTCTAGAATTTGCTTGAGTTATATGTCTAGTATCTCTTGTTGAAGTTTTCTTTTATTGGCTTCCAACACTTGAAATTGCATGATGAATTAATTAGTTAAGTCCATGCATGATGAATTGATCTAGGATCCTAAACATAGGAACTAAGTGATCAAATTTTTGCTAGCAACTTTAAACAACTTTTGGCAAGTCTAGAATCAAGTTAGAACAAAAATATTTTTACAAAAAAGTATCTTGATCAAAACCTTATTGCTTCAAACAAACAAAAAACGGAAAAGAAAAAAAATTCTGCACTTATAAGATTTGATTCTAGAAATTGTCATAATACTTGGTTGCGTGATTAAAATTTGGCAAATTAGTTCTAACATTGTAGGAACCTTATAGTCTTCCTTATGTGTGTGCTTGGTTGAAAATTTTGATTACATGTTTTAAGTGCTTCTCAAATTTCTTTCTAGATTTTCTTGTTTTAGTCTTGTTCAAAGTTTTGTCTAAATTTCCCTCTTAGTAAACCTTCCTTGATTTTGTGCTTTTATTGCTTGTCTTAGGTTTCTTTAAGTTTTGTCTTTGAAAGTTTTCTATTTTTTGGAACTCTTAAGTGTTTTGTTTGGTGTACATCTTTCCATTTGATTGCCATTTTTCAAGAGAAATTTTGAAGACTTTAAAGAGAATTTTGGAACATTTAGAAAATTTTCTACTTGAAGAGTGGAGTGATCCTACCAATCAAACTTGTGTGAGGAGCCAAACACTTGAGTGACTTGATTTACATTTTAACCTTTCATCTTTCGTGTTTTGTGTTAGTTTAACTTGTTTTGCAGACATGTCAAATTCCTCATCAGAGAAGGCAAGCAATGTGGGGGCATCTAATGAAGGAAAAATACAAGGTCCAGTGGAACAAACTCTAGTGGAATTAATTAAAGAAATGGAATTGTCCCGGAAGGAAAGTGAAAGACATTTGAGGGAGACAATCCAAAGACTAGAAGCTGAGAAGTCCCAAAGAGAGAGAAGACGTTCATACTCACCAAGTTCCCAAGAGGAAGAAGATAGGAGATACCATGGAAGGAGGCAATCTAGGCGCACCAACACTCCAAGAAGGAACGACATTAAGATACCCAAGTTTTACGGAGATAATGATCCAAAAGTCTACCTAGACTGGGAGGCTAAAGTGCACCAAATCTTTAATGTAAACCCAGTAGGGGACCAAGAACAAGTAGATTTAGTTGTAGTAGAATTTGAGGGATATGCCATGACTTGGTGGCATAAGGTTTGTAACGATAATTACCAAGGCTCACCCACGGCTTCTTGGATGGACATTAAACATTTAATGCGTGCTAGATTCGTTCCTTCCTACTATAGGAGGGAGCTCTTGTTGAAGCTCCAACTGCTTCAACAGGGTAATATGTGTGTGAATGATTACTTCAAGACGCTAGAATCTTTGCTACTTAGGGTCGGTATGCATGATGAAACTAATGAGACTAAGGTAGCTAGGTTTATTAGTGGTCTTAGAAGAGATATCCATGACTTAGTAGAATTATACGAATACTCCTCAATTGAAAATGTTTTACATCTTGCCCTTAAAATTGAAGCTCAATTGAAAAGAAAAGATGGGGCTAAAAGGAGTTATTCGCATAATGACTACTACAATTCAAATTGGAAGGACAAGGGCAAGGAAAAGGAGAAACCAGAGGGAAACCCTTCCAAAACTCTCCAAGAGGTGCCCCCTAAGGGAAACCCTTCAAGGAACACCACTCCTAACACCTCCGCGCCTCAAAGGACTAGTTCCATAAAATGTTTCAAATGTGTTGGGTATGGGCATATTGCTTCAAACTGCCCTACCAAAAGGACTATGATTTTGAGTGCAAATGGAGATGTCGAGAGTGAACATTCCTCCTCATCTGAAGAGAATTCTTCCAAACACTCTTCCTCAAGCGATGAAGAGATCACACCTTTTGAAGGCGATTTGTTAATAGTAAGGCGGATGTTGGGTCAAGTCCAGAAGGATCTTGACAATACTCAAAGAGAAAATATTTTTCACAGCCACTGTCTTATTAATGAAAAATTGTGTTCACTCATCATCGATGGGGGAAGTTGTGTGAATGTTGCTAGCACGAGGGTAGTAGACAAGCTTGGTTTACCCACTACTCCTCATGCCAAGCCATACAAACTTTCCTGGCTTAGTGAGGAAGGCGAGATAAAGGTCAATAAACAAGTCCTCATTAGCTTTTCCATTTAGAACTATAAAGATGAGGTTCTTTGTGATGTTGTGCCAATGGAAGCATCCCATATGTTACTTGGTAGGCCATGGCAATCTATTTATAATAGAGAAAGGTACAACTAAAAGAGTAACCGAAAGTAAACAAAATAAATAGAAGATATTGTTTGATATTATGGTTAACAATATCTAACAATATCTTAACAATATCTAAACAATATCTAACAATATCATTGTGAAGGAAACTTTTCTTATTAGTGTCTATCATGGATAATTTGTCTATCATGTTGTCATGGCCTACCAAGTAGAATATGCCTAGCATCCATAGGAACTACATTGCATAAAATAATTTCTTTGTAAGTTCCTATAGATATTGGTATATCTACTTGTTTATTAACTACTATACCACCATCTTCATTGAGTCATTGAAGTTTGTAAGGCTTTGAATGGGGTGTAATAGTTAAGGCTAGTTTTTCCACCAACCTAGAATTACAACAGTTACAACAAGAACCATTATCCACAATTAAAGAACAAGTGTTTTTCAAAAATTCACATCTTGTGTGGAATAGGTTTTCCTACTGGGATTATTCCAGCTCATGAGGTTGGCTTTTGAGAAGCCTTCTCACTACAAGTAATTCTCCTTCACAAGAGAGAATTTCTTCCTCAGAGTTTAAAACTTCCTCTTCATTTGGTGAAGAGTGATCTTCATCCCCACTTATTATCTCTTGGTCTTTTAAAAACATAACTTTTTTTATTGGGACAGTTAGAAGCATAGTGCCCTCTGCCAAGACATTGAAAGCATTGAATGTCTCTAGTTCTAACCCCTTTGGAAGGTTCTTTATTTTTATATATTTCTTTTTCTCTTTCTCTTTCTCTTTCTTCTTCTTCTTCTTCTTCTTTTTCTTTTTCTTTATCCCTTCGTGACCATTCATCCCTAGATGTGGAGGGGTAACCCTCCCTCTTAAAATTTTCCTTAGGAATAGACGTGTTAAGGTAGTCTCTCCTATGAGAATATTTTCTTTTTAGTTGTTGTTCTACCCTTACACAAAGTTGATCTAGTTCGTTTAAGTCATTATAAGGTAATAACTCAAATTTATCTCCAATCTCTAGGTTAAGGCCACTCTGGAACCTAGCAATTGTAATTCATGGTTCTTCCCTTATCCCAACCCTCATCATTAATAACTTCATTTTTTTCCTATATTCCTCTATGGTCATATTTTTCTGTTGGAGTCATTGGATCTTATCCATCAACTCCCTATCATAATAAGAGGGCACGTGTCTTTTTCTAAGGGCACTCCAAAGTTCATTCCAATACCTAACTTGGGGTTCATTGTGAATTCTCCTCTCTCATACTAGGGAAATCCACCAATACATTCATGCCCTTGAAAACTAAGGGTTGTCATGGACATCCTTCTTTCCTCATTGACTTTGTGGCACTCGAATAACTGTTCTACCTTCATCTCCCAGTCTAAGTATTCTTCTACATTATCTTTTCCATGAAAGGGAGGAAGGTCTACCTTAGGTTCTCTGGGATGATCCACCCTAGTCCTATGTCTCCTAGGGGGCAGTGTTGATAGTAATCATCATTGTAATTACTACTATAAACCTCCATGCGTGGTGAGTGGGGTTCTTCATGGTATTCTAATATTCTCCTAGAACCCTCACTCATATTTTTAGTTTTATGTTTATCATCTAAGAGTTGGGCAAACATAGCCCTTATTTCCTCATCTCTTTTTTTAATTTTCTCTTCTAAAGTGTTAAGCTTGTCCTTAACAGAAAAGTGTTTCCTAGATCTACAGTAGCTCCCACCCACACTAGAATGACTTGAAGGTGCATGAAAATGGTCACTTATTTTTTTTTAGCAAGAAAGATTTTCACAATGATTTGAAAATTTGTCTTTTACAAAAAACATGAAGAGACAAAGGTTTTCACAAAAGAAGTTTTTCAAGTGTATGTCTGATGGTCCCCTAAGACCAAAGGAAGGCCAACTAGTCATTAAATACTCATCTAGATTTTGTCACGGAAAAATTAAATTCTACTTGTAAAAATTTACACAAAGTAAACTAGATGAAAACCTATGGTGAAATCCAAGTGACACTTAATGAGCCTCTTGGAATACTTCCACAAGACTAATTCGTGAAACTATTACAATGTTCAAGGTAGGAGATGAGATTGTACTAAGGACATTTTCCCAAGACACCCACAAAGGCAAAATTTACAACAAGAATTATAAAAACCAACAAAATCCGTGACAAAATTACAACAAAGATTTTAGCATGAATTTTTTTTAGTAACTCATATTGTGACGAAAAATTTGCTACAAGGCTTGTTTTGTGATGAAAATTGGTGAATTTTTCCGCCACTACTTTAGGGTTCCTCACTTGTTCAAGTGTTTCACTCTTCTTGCACCCCAATTCTTACTTCCCAAGCTTTCTTGAAGAAAACCTTCTACTGTCTTCTTAACAACACTAAGATGCTACCTTGAAGAAGAAGTGAGTTTCCAAGAAACAAGGAAAAGTAAAATGGTTATCTTGTTTCTTTGAGTGCTCAAGAGGCAAGAATAAAAAATACAAGAAAAGGTCAAACAAGAATTGGACACAATCAAATGATTAGAATTATTGTTTGACAAACTTAAGAAATTCAAAAAAGAGACAAGCAAGAAAATTTGGCAAATTTTAAAAGAAGGCACTTAAAAGAAGCCTAAGAATGGATCTAGATTGAATTACATAACAAAAGACTAAAGTTGAATCACTTTGCAAGCCCAATTTAATTTTGACCGATTCATACACCCCTATCCATCTCTTTATACATGCATTTTTTTTTCAATTCAACTATTATTTCAAGGAGTGTGAGACTTATTTAAGAGTTGAAATCTTAATTTCACACTTTATTTTTATTAAGTCTCGACTTTTCTCTTTTAATTTCTTTTCTTTTCAACTTCACAATTCAATTGTTTTTGTTCTTTACGAGACTTAAGCCTTTTTCACCATATCAATTTCAACTCAATTTTTATGATATTATTTCCACATAAGTCCAAACAATATCATAGTATATTAATCCATAATTGATTAAACTTTCAAAATTTAAAAGAAGTCTAGACCAATCTCAGCTTGTACAAGAATTTTATGTTTAGAATTTTGCCAATGATCTAATAGCAAAATAATATACTCAATGGTACAAGCCAACATACATGGTTCGGTTCCTAGTATACAAACTTGGTTTTATTATTTTTCTTAACAACAATTTCTATTTTCTAAACTTCTATGGAATTATGAACATATAAGGACTAAACATGAGTATCTAATACAACATGGAAGATTATAAAATTGAAAGCTAAGTAAACAAAATTTTATGGTTACTCATACAACATATTAAGAATTTCCTAAACATACAATTGATTCATGAAAGGAACTACGCATTGAATCAATTACAAGAGAAATATTAAAGATGCAAAAACCGACTACATATGAATAAAAAGACTCAAGTAAGTGCATACAAGATAGAAATTTAAAGACAAGAAAAAAAGGAAAGATGAAGGTACTTATCTCTTAAAGACCTCCATGCCTAACTCTGATACCAAATTGATGGAAATATTCTCCCTCCTTCCATCATGAATGATGCCGAAAGCCTTACACCTTGAGCATCCAAGGTGAACCAAAATTCTTTTCCAAGTTTCTAAAGAAACTTCTTGACACTAACTCGTCCAAGGAAGGCTCCTTGTTAGGAGAATAGGAGAAAGAAATCTCCAAAGACACTTGAAAAATCAATTCGGGGTACAAGCAAAATATCCAAGTTCCACACACAAGTTTTGATTTCATTCCAATGTGATTCAAAAAGCTACACAACGGGTCATGTATACTTGTTCCCCTCTCATTCACTCACTCACCTAAGGAATGTGGGACTAATTTTGCCTTATATAGGTGATGACCGAAGTTCCTAGCTTCAAGTTCCACCTAAACCACTTTTAATTACATTTATGAGTTTATATACCAAAAAACTCTCAAACGTTGCAACCAAGAGTTGAACCTTGGATCTCCTTAAGTGTTTGAAGTGCTTTAACCGAATTTGAGAAGCCAAAATGATGTATTTTTCTTTTTGTTGAAGCCAAGACTTAAACCTTAAGTGCATCCCCTACAAGTTTGGGTCTTATTTGAGGCCTAGTGTGTTGAGGCCCAGTGTGGTGAGACCCAACGTGTTATAGCCCAGATGATCCTCCATCAGTAACCTTCAACACTTGTTCTTCATGCAAACTGTGGTCATTCATTCGCTGCTCATGTACTAAGATACTGCTTTGCAACTCATTTATAGTCATGGAATCTAGGTCATGATATTCTTCAATGAGCACACTACAGAATCTTTTCAATGATGACAAGATTTGACATATATTCTCCATACATTATCATCCTATTTGCGATATTAAGAGTTTGAGCAAAATACTCATTTATGGATTCGTCATTCTTCATCTGCAAGATTTTTCAATCACAATGCAGGACTTGAAGTTGTGCTCGCTTCATTCTGAAAATGGAGTCCCACGTTTATGGATTCGTCATTCTTCATTTGCAAGATTTTCCAATCATGACGTAGTACCTGAAGTTGTACTCGCTTCATTTTGACAATGGAGTCCCATATCTCCTTCAAAGTCTCGTTCTTCAAAATCGTCTCAAGCACCACTCGATTAATTACTTGAAATAAATAATTTTTGACCTTTAAATCCTTCAACTTAAAGTCTTCTAAAGTTTTCTTCCCATTCATTGTCAATACAACCCCAGCTGCTTGTGGGGAGAGTCCTGGATCTATGAGATTTCAGTACTCCTTTGACTTGAGGAAGTTTTCCATGAGTAATTTCAATGTTCATAATGCTCATTCAGTTTAAGAATAGCAAGTTGCACTTGCTTTTGTGGCCATGGGTGAAGTCTGCTACTTCTCGTAACCCACTTGATTCTGATACCAAATGTTGATTAACAGGTAAGATGCATAATCATATTTGGAGGTCATCAAACAGAGAATATTTTTAATGATGACATGATTTGACATCTGTTCTCCATACATTATCATCCTATTTGCGATAGTAAGAGTTTGGAGCAAAATACTCGTTTATGGATTCGTTATTCTTCATCTGCAAGATTTTCCAATCACGATGCAGGACCTGAAGTTGTGCTCACTTCATTCTAACAATAGAGTCACACATTTATGGATTCATCATTCTTAATATGCAAAATTTTCCAATCATGACGCAGGACCTGAAGTTGTGCTCACTTCATTCTGACAATGGAGTCCCAGATCTCCTTCGAAATCTCCTTCAAAATCGTCTCAAACACCACTCGATCAATTACTTGAAATAAATAATTTTTGACGTTTAAATCCTTCAACTTAAAGTCTACCAAAGTTTCCTCCTCATTCACTGTCAATACAACCCTAGCTGCTTGTGGGATGAGTCCTAGATCTATGAGATTTTAGTACTCCTTTGATCTGAGGAAGTTTTTCATGAGTAATTCCCAATGTTCATAATGCTCATTCAGTTTAAGAATCGTGGGATGCACTTACTTCCGTTGTCATGGGTAAAGTATGCTACTTCTCGTAACCCACCTGGTTCTGATACCAAATGATGATTAGCATGTAAAAGAAATTGTTTTGTTATCAGAGGTAGTTGTACAATACTTTTCATTCAGAACAAAAAAAAAAAAATCAAGTTTATAGACTTAGCCTTATAATTGTTTTGTTAAAAAATAACAGCACAATGTGCTTTCTTAAAATATTGATAACAAAGTACTACAAAATCTAAAATAGAAACAAATTAGCTTTTTTAAAATATTTTGAGTCTTTCAACATATAAAAGAAAAAAATAAAAGACAATGGAATCAAAATTATACTAAAATATTATTTTTCTTCCTTAACGTAGTGGGCTTTAAGTACATGATTTTAACATATTTTGACTTTTTCTTAAAAATATCAAATTTTTATTTACCACATCTATGAATCTAAATTCAATTAATTCATAAATATTAATTAAATTTCTACATTTACATAAAAAAAATTCATATATTTTTTAAATATTTTGTAATCAAGTGTTACAATCCAAGATTCTAGCGTCATCACTAATAGTTAAATATTGAAACAATCTTAGTTAATTCCTATTACAGAAATGTTGAGTGTAAAGTCGTACATGGAACATGCCTGTTAACGACATAGTTTAGATGCTCTCCAAACCTGACTTTATAATGACAAACAGGTTATTTTATTTTATTTTCAGAACATGTTTGACTGAGAAAAAAAAAAATACAACTTTAAAACCTAATTTAAAAAATTCAATACCATTCAAAAATCAAGTTTAAAAACTACTGTGTTCTACCTTCTAATTGTGCCATTTTTTCTACTTTCAAAGTGTGAACAGCCACACCTTAACGTATTTTTTTTTTTTTTTTTATCATTATTCCGTCTCCACTAGCTTCTCTCTATCTAGCCTATAACAACTTGGTCAATGTGGTAAAAAGAGCCGTTTTTTGAGAAACATATATTTAAAATAATAAAAGCAATGGCTTTGACCACTGCAATTTGGAAAGTTCTTCAAACAAAGAGGACCGGTGTTTCCCGTATTAGCCTTTTCGGCTCATTTGTATACCAGTCTTTGTTGGTCATTATAGTTTGGAGTTAGACCCAACGCAATTAGTGGACATCCATCACGATTCCTTTATTTCCTTTATTATTATTATTATCACTAGGAAACAATCAATGCAGGATTTAAAGTTGGCTACTTATGAATTCATGATTTTTTTTAATAAACTAAATAAAGGATATATTAAAATAAAATACAAACCATAACTTAATAGAGTTATACAAACCATTAACATACTAATTCTCCTCCAAAATGCATTTCAATGATACATAATAACATTAATAAAATATTTTTTTCTTACCAAGTTGAAGTAGGACGATTCCGTAAAAAAGTGAAGTCAGACTGACCGATTTCTTAAAACTTCAATAACTAATCTTTGATGGCTGATCTTTCAGGTTTTAATTGAAATTTCTATTGAAAATTCGTATATGCTGACCTTTAAAACATATTTTGATGTTAAAGTCAATTTTTAAATAAAAAAATATGTATTTGATATTGAGTTATGACGTGAGTTTTACTTCTTAACTAAATCCTTTAATATAGTATTAAAAAAAATAACAATGTGCAAAAATATAATAACTGTCTACCCATAAAATCATAATGAATATAATATATTATAACAAAATAAAGACAATTAATAACATAAATAAAAAGAATACCTTTAATAGATTTAGAGTGATTATCATAACTAATTGAGGCAATAATAATTTGATTTGAGTCGGATAGATACAATTTTATATATTCCACATTCTCTCGTTTATAAAGACCACCAAACAAGTCTTATTTTTACACCTAATCAATCTCCTAAGCACAAATTTAAACATGCTTCAATGTTAGAACTGGCTCGCTAATTTGATTTATTCATATTGTTATTTTCTAACCTTCATGTAACTAGATTATATGCATCCCAAATCTTAAAGTAGAATTCTCCATTATCCATATTGCTCTTTAATTATGTAATAAAATCTTCTACACGTTATAAAACAATCTATTTTACAAATCATATAATGTTAATTTAACCATATAAATAAAAATATATTTTCTTGAATCTATCATCACAATATGACGGATTAAAATTAAAATAATTAAGTCAAAATAATCTAAATTTATTCTCTAAAACAATTGCACGTTAATACACCTTTTTCTTGAAGGAATAATTTTTTACTTTCTAGACATCTATTAGAAAAATATCATTCTTATGTTGAATGCCTAATTCTCTACGGATATTTAATTACATAATTGTTACTTAAAGTAAGTACAATATGTATAATTTATAAAGCTACCATAGCTTATATTACAACCTTGAACCTATTTTTCACTTTAAAAAAACAAGTTAACAACAATGCCTAGTGAGAAAATTACAAGAGAGCTGTACAATAAAAAAGATTGTATTTCAGGTCAGCATATATTCTATATGTTACCGTTTGCATCTTTCCAATATATTAACTACCACCTCTTTCTTTTCCTTAGAATTGTCACTCATGCATTGATTTCAAGGTCGCAAATATATTGATATATGTTATTAGATAAAATAAGTGGTTATTATTTTAAGAATATTTTATAATAATAATAAAGATAATTATTATTATGAAATATGTTAAAAATAATAATTTATTTTATCTATTAATATATATCATATTATTTTATCATGTTAAAAAAAACTCAGATTAAAATTTGCAAAAAGTATAAAATGGATTTTTTTAATAAATATTTATAGGTAAGAAATACAAATATTTTAATTACCAATTTAGTTGTGAGACGGGATGAATAGCGTGGCATTGTTATATACATGCATACTCGCTATTTATTAGTGGTTTTTATTTATTTTTTTAAAATCAAATAATTGAAATGAAGTTATCGGTAATAAAAACATGAATAATTCAATAATTATTTAAATATTGTTTTTATAAACTTATATATTTTTTAAAAATTTATGAATTTAAAAATAACACATTTTTATTTAAATCTACTTTTTAGAAATTCTAATTTTATTTATCTTAATATTTTACTATATAATTTTATTTGGATAATACATTTAAGATAAAGAATCATTTAAATTTTTGTATTTAAAATTAAATATAAAATCAAAGTATATCATTGGATATACATTATGATTTAGGTATAAAAAGAGGTCACAATTTGTTTAAAATGAGTATATGTTCTAACCAAAAGTTCTAGAGGACTCAAAACTAAAACATTTAATATGTTAGTCGTCTTTGATGGGAGGTCTTGATATATATATATTTGTAGACTTTTATTACAATTATTCGTCCCTTAATTTTAACTTCTTTGAACACATTTTATTTAAAACATACTTATTAAAATCACTGTATAGTTCTAATCGACTTAATGCATAACATCGTAACACTAAAGTATCCAGCAAATAATTAGATTGTCAACCGAGACAAACATCTAGCTAGTATCCTCTCATCTCATTTATTATCGAGAAAAACTAACATTATGAATGAGAATAAAAAATTAAGAAGTATATTTAAAAAATCTCTCTTTGTAAATATTTCTAAAAGAAATATATGTCAATTTTTTATAAATTAAATTATATAACTGGTCTAATTTGTTTTAACCATTTTGGCATTCAGCACTTAAATGTATCCAGAATTAGCAGAATAGCCAAATTTTGATTTTCTATTGCCCGATGTCAACAGCCACTCATTTTGTATACTGTTCTGTACAAAGCCTGTAGAAAGAATATATACAAGGGATATGTAGTTTCAAAACCATTTCAAGCAACATACGACTAACACTACGAGTGAACTGCTGCCTGGAATCACCAATAATCTAGCAATGCAAACTTCACCTGTAATCCAATCTTACCACCATCAGTCACAAGCTTAGCAGCAGTTACCAACCAGTGACCAGGAGCATCATGTGGACCTCGCACAACTTCAGCTGTCTCCACGTATTTAAGTAATTTACCAGAGCGAACAGGCACCGGTGGACCTTCTGGATAAACTCCAGAGTTCAGTGCAGTTGGAGCCTGCTTTGGAGGACCAGTGTTGCCATGCTGTGTGAATGAAAATGTTGTGCTCAAATTTGTGAGAAAAGATGTTTTTCTTGAAGCCTCTGGCGCAGCAGACCACTCTGACTTTCGGATACTGCAATTGGGTACATTAGTGAAGAGAAGGCGCAGGTGAAGCACATTCATTGGCCAACTCCCTTTGCTAAGCAGTTGTGCACCTGTAACAATATAAACACCTCCAGAGCTGTTCAACCAGTTAGGGTCATGTTTAACCACTGCTGTGCACACATTTGAGAATCTCTTCCATCTGATTCGTTCCAGAAATTGATCGCTGGAATCGTTATCATCAGATCCTCGCCACATAGATGGCATGCCCGAGGTTGAGGTTCCTGAAGAGAGAATCATTTTATTTGGGAGGCTTGAAAGATGATGTATATGCAAAGCAAGTCTATCGCATTTCCTTCCCTCCAAGTACAAGCGCATGCCAACCACAGGTTTTAGTTCACTTACCACCTGACATTTTGTATAAAATACCACAGTTAACAAGAGTATATATTTTGTGAAGAATAAGGGTAAAGGATTGATGCCTCAAGATAGTTTCCAGTCATAGATAAGAGAATGGAGAAAATAAAACAAGCGAAAACCCCTGCAAAGCTATGCAGCACACATTATGAAGAAAATAGAAAGAATAACTCAGGTAGCCAGGAGCTGCATGACCCTGAACACATACTATGACATGTCAGAACTGAGCACATTTCCTAGGACCTTAAGGTTGTGTTTTGCCTTTGACTACCTTGGCCACTTCTTAAGAAAGGTAAATGTTGATGGAAAAACCAAATTCTGCCCTTAATCATACAGAATACAGTGCAGATGTGGATATTTTCATCCACCTATATAGATCCTAAAGCTAGTTAGAACTTATTCCTATCATGTATAAAAAAATATGTTGTAAAGTCCTCAAGAAGAAATTACAACAAACCAAAACCAAAAGTCAAATAGGAGGAAGGACAACCTGAAAGACAAGCCTTTTCCAACTTAGTGAGATCAGCTAGATGCATTGTCAGCTTATTTTTCTCCTTAACCAGAAAAATGAGAGATAATTTTGAAATAGCGTTTTTTTTTTGTTTGGTTGAGAAGAAAATAAATACAGAAGAAAAGAAATGAAGAGAAGAGAAGGTCGTGGAAATGCATGAACTTTCAACCCTGATGAGAAGAAATGCCAAGAAGTACGTATTTTTACTTCACTGCCCTCCACAACTGATCTGTGGAAACAGCTCCGGAGTGCCACTGTAGTAAGTAAAGAGGGTGAAGAAGTTGTCAACATTTATGGGGGTAGATCCAATTGGTTGGATTGCTAGGGCTTAAAAGAGGTGCAAGAAATTGATTCATTCCATAAGTTGCAATATGCATTCATGAGCATGGAGGTTGTGGCAATGCCTTGGTTCAATTATCCGTGCCAAGATAACCCAAAATTAGATTGGGAATCATTTTCAACAGCTTTGATAAAAAGATTCAAAGATACCTATGGTACCCACATCTTTAAAAGGTTGACTGCCATGAAGCAAGAAGAACAAACTGAGATGAAAACTTGCGGCAAAGAAATGGAGACTTCCACATTATTCTTGAAAGAGAGGACCAATTTTTTTTAGCTGAAAAGCGTGTTGCACAAGATATTGAATGAAGAGGGTGATCCACATTTCGATGCACAAGAAAAAAATAGCATGAAGGGAAGCAGGTAAAAATGCATTGCAACAGAAACTAGTTCTTAGACAAAGAAAGGTGGAACTACCCACATTTGATGGAAACATAGAAGGGGAATTGGATTCAAGGAGTGGCAGTTTTGAGTGTGATGGCTATCCATTTCAATTCTTGAAATAAAAAAATAGAAGTAAAGAAGAAGGTTCAGTAACCAAGAATCACATCCTTTATAGTGAAGAAGAAAATGAAGATATTGCAAAGATTATGATGGAGGAAGATATTGCTGCATCAATAAAGAGGGTGAAGATTGTGGGTTGTGAAAATCATTTTCTTGACAACCCAATTGTAGACTTAATCCAACAGGAAGTTGAAGGTTGAGATGGAACCAAATATCATTTGTTTCCAAATTCAGATTTCCATATTAAGAATCAGAAATCACGGTTGGACCCAAATTTGATAATGAAGGTGTTGGAACATCAATGGTATTAGAATTTGAAAGTTTAATTTGCTGGGTGAGCCTTTAACATTAAACTTCATTGCCTCTATGAATCACAGCTTGGTAATGGAGTCAATGCAGAAGGAAGGTTCAAAAGCTATTATACTAAATCCACCCTCATCCCCACCACCACCCAAGCTACCAGACCCGAATTTAAATGCAGTAGCCACTAGCTTCTCATACTATAGCTGGAAAACATCATAATGCTTTTAAAAAGGGTAAATGAAGATCATGATGATGAAGATGAGCAATTCCACTATTCCAACCTTGAAGACAAGGTTGAATTCAGGTGGGGTGTATTGTTAGGGTGTAAGGTGAAGGAGAAGTTAGTAAGATAATTAGTAGCATATTAATGAGTTAGTTAGTCGTTTTAGGTGTTAATTAGATATAAATATGGTAAGAAGGATATGGAAGGGATTTCATTTTTGTAATTTGAACATTAGCTCATTGTGAAAGGAGAAATCCTTTGTGAGGGGGAAACCCTTAGAGGAGAAAGTGCTTTAGTTCCTGTTCTTCTAACTCTATTTAATAAAATATTTACTTTCTTTTTCTTTTCAATTCTTGGTTCCTAACACAAACTGATAGAAAAAAACTACCTTGATTCAAGGTCAAGGCTACCTCCTAGAATTGAGGGAGAAAAGGGAAGATGGAAATAACTTTCTGGTTCCTTTCTTTCATTCATTCAACGAATATATACAAAGTATGAACTGCCAATGATTGGCTAGCCATATTTTAGGGAAATGCAAAATAACCAAAGGAATAATTCCTCAACAGAACTAATAACTAAGGCACACCTCACAAAGTAAAGATTTCCCTCACAACGGTCTTATTTTATTGTTGATAATCTTTGAGGTAGGATGGTTTCTTACGCATCCTCTTGGTCTTGGTCTGTTGGTAGCCCATCATTGCTAACAATACCCTCTCCAGGAAGACTCACCTTACCCTCAAGGTGAAACTGATTGCAAAGATGCTCCCAATCCTCCCACGTAGAATCCTCCGGGGCTAATCCCAGCCATTGGACTAGCACCATTTGAGATGGAGGAGTGGTGGATGTGTCTAGTTTCGAATCTAGAATTGTCAGGGGTTCAATGACTGGTTTGTTGTCATGCACCATAATAGGCAAGGGTGTAGGATTGGCATTTAGGGGACCAATATGCAATTTCAACAAGGAACAGTGGAAAACTGGGTGTATTTTGGATTCGGTGCAGGATTGGCATTTAGGGGACCAATATGCAATTTCAACATGGAACAGTGGAAAATTGGGTGTATTTTGGATTCAGAAGGAAGATCAAGCTTGTAAGCAACTGGACCAATGCGAGTTGTGATGCAAAAGGGGCCATAGAAACGTTTTTCAAGCTTGTGGTGGGGGGAACCACGAACATAGCCTTGACGGTACGGGCATAAAGGCACATATACCCAATCCCCAACATTGAAATCAATTGGGCGGCGCTTGGAGGTAGCAGAGGCTTTCATTTGACGTTGCACCTTTTCGAGCTTCTTTGTCAAAGCATCCAAGATATCCTGACGTGTGGTCAAGAGAGAGTCCACAACCTCAACGGAAGAAGTACCAGTGAGGTAATGTGGAATAGAAGGAAGAGATTTGCCATAGGTGATTTGGTAAGGAGAGAGGCCCGTGGAAGAATGAACAGTAGTATTGTAAGACCACTCAGCCAAAGATAAAAACTTCCCCCAAGTTGCAGGATGGTTATGAACGAAAGCTCGCAAATATTGCTCTAAGGTTCTGTTGAGAACTTCGGTCTGGCCATCAGTTTCTAGATGATAGGATGTGCTCATGCGCAATTTGGTGCCACACAAATGAAAGAGCTCTCACCAAAATTTGCTAATAAAGATAGGATCACGATCCAAAACTAGACTGCAAGGGAAGCCATGGTATTTGCATACAATATTCAGAAATACGTGAGCTACTTTGAAGGTTGTGAAATGTGTTGGTAACATGCCAAAATGGGCTCCTTTTGAAAATTGATCGACCACAACCAATATCACCGTATTGTCGTTAAAGGTCGGGAGACTAGTGATGAAATCAAGTGATAAATCCATCCAAGGTTCAAGAGGAATCGACAAAGGCTGAAGGAGTCCTGCGGGAGGTTTCATACTTGGTTTGTTGGCAAACGGAGCAACGAGAAACAAATTGTTGAACAGCATTCCATGCCAAAAGAAATTTTCTTGTAGGCGGGACAAAGTTTTAGTAACACCCATGTGTCCACTAAGAGGGGTAGCATGAAATTCTTCTATCAAAGCAACAATGAAGGGGTTCCTCAGGGTGAGCCAAAATTTTCCTTTGTATAACAAAAGATTATCATGTATGTGATAATGTAAATGTGCCTCTGGATATTGTTGGACTTGTGTAAAGAGATGCGAAAATTCTAGGTCATCATGCAAACTCTTGCGGAGCTGTTCTAGGAAAGTGAAGTGAGACATGGAAAGAATGAAGAGTTGGCCGGCTTGAGGCTCTTGAGGGCGAGAGAGAGCATCGGCCACAACATTTGATTTTCCTGACTTGTACTGGATCGAATAATCAAAGCCCAATAGTTTAGACAAATAAATTTGTTGCTCAGGTGTCTGTATTATTTGTGACATAAGCTCCTTCAAGCTACGGTGATCAGTCATAATGATAAACTTGTGCCCTAGAAGGTACTGGTGCCATTTTTTCACAGCAGCAGTAATGACATGTAGCTCACAAACATAGGTGGAGGCACGCAGTAACTTGGGACAAAATGGCTTACTATAAAAAGAAAGGGGGTGACCGTTTTGCATAAAAATTGCTCCCATGGCTGACCTGAGGCATAGTCTCCATGTGAAAGGGTACTGTAAAATCTGAAAGTGCTAGTACAGGGGCCTCAGTCATGGCACGTTTCAGTTTATCAAAAGCCAATTGAGAGTCAGGACTCCATAAAAAACTATCTTTTTGTAATAAAGTAGTCAAAGGTGCAGCAATAAAAGCATACCCTTTAATGAAGCGACAGTAAAAACCTGTCAAGCCTAAAAACCCATGTAGTGCCTTGGCAGAAGTAGGGGTGGGCCAGTCAACCATAGCTTGAATTTTTGAGGAATCAGGTTCCACTCCGCGAATAGATACCACATGTCCCAAGTACTTAATCTGTTGTTGGGAAAACACACATTTTGATCCCCGCAAGAAAAATTGTGCGTCCAACAGTTTGAGGAAGGTTTGTTCCAGGTGAGAAATATGCTCCTCCAAAGAAGAGCTATAAACGAGGATATCGTCAAAGAACACAATCAGAAATTTGCGAAGGAAAGGCTGAAGTGTCTCGTTCATGGTTGCTTGGAAAGAAGGAGCATTGCAGAGGCCGAATGGCATAACCTTGTACTCATAATATCCATGATGAGTGCGAAATGCCGTTTTCGGGATGTCGATCTCCTGCATACGAATCTGGTTGAACCTTAGACAAAGGTCCAATTTTGAAAACCAGGAAGCGCCTCCCAATTCGTCAAGTAGCTCATCAATTGTGGGAATAGGGAAATGGTCCTTAATGGTGATTGCATTTAGGGCCCGAAAGTCAACATAAAACCGCCAACTCCCATCCTTCTTTTTGACCAAAAGAATCGGGGAGGAGAAAGGGCTACGACTAGGCTGAATCATCCCTGACTACAACATAGAAGTGACTTCGGTTTCAATTTCACACTTCTGAAAGTGTGGGTATTTATAAGGGTGGACATTCACTGGGTTGGAGTGAGGAAGTAGGTGGATAAAGTGATTTGTGGAGCGTGAGGGAGGTAATGTTGCTAGGGTTTTGAAGAGGGAAGAGTATTGGCGAAGGAGTGTTTGTATTTGAGGGATTGCATGTGAAGGGAGGTCAGAGGTAGGTGAAGTAGGAGAGGTGCTGGGTAAAACTTGTAAATTGAATAAGGCAGCACCGGCATGGGTTTGGACCAATTGTTTTAGCTGGTTAGCCGAAATGTCGGTGGGTGTAGTAGGAGCATCGGCCTTTAAATCCACATATTTGCCGTCTTTGACGAATTTCATGGTGAGTTTTGTGTAATCAGTCACAATGGGGCCCAGTGTCTTAAGCCATTGGATACCCAAAATGACATCAGCATCACTAATGGGCAACACGTGGAGATCCAAGGTGAAAGAATGACCCTGCAACATCAAATTCACATTTCTACAAATTGTGGCACCCAATCTCTGATCCATTGCCTACCATGACACGTAAGGAATTAGTGGACTTAGTTGCAAGAGATAGAAAACGAGCCACTCTCTCTTGCACAAAGTTGTGTGTACTACCACCGTCCACCAAGACTGTAATGGGCTGCTTAGCAATCTGACCAATTAAGCGGAGTGTTTCAGGAGTCGGAAGGCCTGTAAGTGCATTGAAGCTAATTTGAGCCTCAGATGATCTAGGCGCCCCGTCCGACAACCATAACGATGCCGGGTCAAAACCCAAAAGATCAAAAACCTCCTCATTGTCCTCTGCTTCGGCAATAAGAAGGGAGAAGCGAGCCTTACACTTATGCCCAGGGCTGAACTTCTCGTCACAACTATAACAAAGTCCTTTCTCACGGCGGGTGGGCATTTCTGCATGAGTGAGCTTTTTGTAGTTGGTCCTTGGGGGAGTGGGCAACAATGGTGGTAAAGGCCATGATTGCGGTGATACCGTAATGGTGGGTGCCGCAAAAGAAGGATTGCGGAGAGAGCCTTTATAGCGGCTCTGGTCAGCAAACTTATCTTCCTATAACTTGGCTAAAGCGGTTGTCTGAGATAGAGAAATTGGTTGCAATGCTTGTACCTCACGATGAATATCAAGGGTTAAACCAGAAACAAAGCAACTTAAAAGGAAAGAAGGGGGCAATCCCACAATATGGTTGGCTAGACACTCAAACTCGATGAGATAGTCATTAACAGTACCTGTTTGGGTGAGTTTGAAAAGGGCACCCTTTGGATCATCGTAGTAGGAGGCAAAACGAGTTTCAAGCGCATGCAACAAATTTGGCCAAGATGTAATCATTCCGATACAGTGCATCCATTGGTACCAACAGAGGGCAGGACCATCTATGTAAAAGGACACTATTTTGATACAGTCAACATCGGAAGTGTCATGGCACTCAAAATACTGAGAGATTTTGAAGATCCAACCGGAGGCATCAGAACCGTCAAAGCGTGGTACGTCGAGCTTCATGCGGGGGGTGAAGGAAGAATTATGGGGTGGATGAGGACGAGAAGTCTCGACGGTGGATATTTGAGTGATGAGGTGGTCAAGTTGGGTTTTGAGGGCATCGTGGTTTGCAGTAAGGATAGATTGATTTTAGGTTAATTTGATAATAGCTTCCTCCATTTTCTTAGAATAAACTTTAGAACGAGTGACGATCTCAGACATGAAAATAACAACGAAAGCACCAAGTTGATAGAAAAAAACTCCCTTGATTCAAGGTCAAGGCTACCTCCTAGAATTGAGGGAGAAAAGGGAAGATGGAAATAACTTTCTGGTTCCTTCCTATCATTCATTCAACGAATATATACAAAGTATGAACTACCAATGATTGGCTAGCCATATTCTAGGGAAATGCAAAACAACCAAAGGAATAATTCCTCAACAGAACCAATAACTAAGGTACACCTCACAACGTAAAGATTTCCCTCACAACGGTCTTATTTTATTGTTGATAATCTTTGAGGTAGGATGGTTTCTTACGCATCCTCTTGGTCTTGGGCTCTTCATTAGTTTCATCCCAAATCTCTTGCTCTGCTGGTAGCCCATCATTTCTAACACATACATTACCTACCAAAAACCATCAACAACGACAAATATCTGCCTAAAAAAGTTGGTGGTGAAATGTACTCGCCAGAAAAACATCAGTAGTGAACAGTATATACTAGAGAAACATCAGTGGTGGACAGTATCAGCTGGAAAAACATTGATGGTGAATTGTATCCACCAGAAAATCATCAGAAATGAATATCCACCGAAAAAATATTGACAGCAAAAATATTTTCTGAAAAAACATTAACGATGAATGATTACTTCCAGAAACACATCGGCAATAAACAGTAGCTGCCAGAAAAATGTGGGTAGTAACCAGTAACCTGGTAGCAGTACCACTAGACAAATGTCAGTGTTAAAAAGTAATCTGTCACAAAAAAATTGGCTGTGAAAACTGTACACACCAAAAAGACATAGGTTTGCGAATAGTACAACTGCAGGAAAAACACTGACAGTGAATAGTAGCCACCAGATTATCGTTGACTGTGAACAACGATGGCAGGAGAAAAAAGAAAGCAAAAAATGTACATGGTTTTGAAAAATAATTTACACCTATAAGTGGTGAGCCCACAAGGAAAGCACAAATTTGGGTTCACTTATTCGGTTCAATATACCTTCAAAAAATTAGTGACTAAACAGGTCACAGAAGATGGTACCACTCAAATACCATGTTGAGAAGAAAGAAACCGAGAAGGAATATAATAAATTGTGTTATGTACACATGTGTAATCTTAATAAGGAATACAGTTAATCTATAATAATGGGAAATATTTGGGAAGATATTTTCCTTTCAAATCATATATCTAACATAACATATCTCTAACAACTATGATTGGAAAGGAATTCTGTTATTCTCAAATATAGTTTTAGATATCACCTCTTTCATCCCATATACCAACCTTGTTTGGCCCCTGAATTTTTGGGATTCATCAAAACATTTATAACAGGATTTACATCCGAATCCTACTTAATATCATTTATTTCAGTTACAGGTCCTCTTCTCTAAGACTACATATGAAATGAGGTGTACAAGAAAATTCAAGAAATTTAACAGACTAACAGTTAATGTATCCAATGAAAGAATTAGGAAGGATGAAAACAAAATCTGGTTAAAGAATACCAAAATTTTATACCCCAGGTAAATTTGTCACAAGCCAGAAGTGCAATGAGAAAGTCCTGACATAACATGCACAATATTTGCTCGTGATCAAACATGGGAGTGTTTGGTCTACAGTACCTGTGTAGAGATGATATGAAGCTTCGGACCCATGAAACTAAACTGCAGAGAAGGCGAAGCAGTCTTTCTACGCTGATGCCTGAGTGGCAGCTCGCAAAACATGGGTGCCCATTGCCTTGGAATTTGAAACTCCAAAAAGTATTGTAAATCATCAGGAGAAGGCTTATCTGCAGAAAGTATGTGAATCAATAGTGTTGTCTACGTCAACAATAAAGAAATTAGACAGTGCTCTGTGCAAGGTAAAATATATAAATTGTTTGAAGGCATAAAATGGATTTGGATATGTAGTAGATTATAGACACAATGTTTAATCAGATTAGAACATACAGCGTAGATATAGATTGATTGCATGACTAAGATATCCACTCCCAGGAATTCCTGTCAGAAGTGAGGAAATAGGAACAAACTTGAAGAGGATTGCTTCAGGGTTAGAAGGCACTGTCTGAAGCCAATTTGAGTGACTGTGTTTGAACATGTCTCCTCCTCTTTTTGAACAAATAATAGTGAGGCCCTGCTCCAAGATAAAAGAATATAGTCACAAACCTAGAACATCTTTCTATTTTAAATCAAAATTATTTCTCTTTTGTGGCTTACATCCTTGCTTGATGTTTCTGAAATACTAGTGAACTGCATTGTATTTGATTGCATCACACGGTTAAAGACCTCAGGGACCTACATGAATAGAGAGATTGTATCAACAAAAAAATAACAAATATGTTAAAAGTTACAGAAAATATAGCACTATACCTTCTGTTTCCCATCTGCCGTCTTCCCCTGTAGTAAAGAAGGGCTTCTCACATCTGAGAATAGAAAATCTCCAAGATCCTCCAAATGCCTCCTGAGATCACCAGGAGGAATCTTTGAAGAATGTTTTTGTTTGACGCAGATTACATCTTGACCTCCTACAGCCATACCCACTATTATGTGTGTACCATATGTCTGTATGAACCTGCCTAACAAAATTGATTAGCATCATATACTTATCAACACACAAACCATGTACTATTGAAACTGCCAACACAACTATTCGGTTTCACGCATAAAACATTAAATCATGACCGCAGAAACTAACATCGACTGAAACAGGTGGTACCGAGGAGAGTAGGAGACATGACTGTCTAAAAGGTAATTCGAGCCTCATGTGGAGAAGATAAGAAAATACTACATTCTTTTATCAACTGGGTTACTAAACTGTAACAAGTCCCACATTGGGGAGGTCTCCTTACCAGGGAGGCCTTATAAGGTAGGAGGTTCTCCAACTTCTTGAACTAGCTTTTGAGGGATGGTTCCCCTCTTAGCCTTATGGTTGTTACATTGGTGCTTTCATTGAGAGCCAGCCAACTCGAGAAGGGCTACCCACAGAGGGTTCTGACCGCCGGAGGGTTCTGACCACTGGAGGGTTCTGACCGGTAAGAAAGCCGAGTAAAGTGCTAGTGAGTGAAGTGCCGGTGAGTGAAGTGTCGTGGAGTGCAGCCATCGAGGACGCTGGCTTTCGAACGGGGTGGTATTGTAACAAGTCCCACATTGGGGAGGTCTCCTTACCAGGGAGGCCTTATAAGGTAGGAGGTTCTCCAACTTCTTGAGCTAGCTTTTGAGGGATGGTTCCCCTCTTAGCCTTATGGTTGTTACATAAACATACTAAATTTTTTAGGGATGGTCAAAATAATGAAAGCACAAAAACTAGCAACAAATTGAATATATCAAATTCAATCTCATTAGAACTTATAGAAAGTGAGAATAAACTATTTTTACACGAGGAAAACAAAGATACCACATTTGTCTATGTGCCAAAGATTGTTTTAGCCGCTTAGTGTTTTACCTAGACAATGAGGCTGGATCCCACTGAGCCGGAACAGATTTCTTTACCTCTTCTTGCAGTATGAGTGGAGAAGCAGTGAGGTGCAAATAGTAGAGTGAAATGAAATACCCATCAAAAGCAAGGTATTTAGTGTCAGCAGCATCACGAAACCAATCACCACTCAAATCAAAAAGCGCATTAAAATACCCAGAAGGAACTTTCCCCTGCACTGCCGATTTCTGATTAAGCAACTCCGACATCTGAAACAAGGAGAGAACCACGTACTTAACTAAACATGCACCAAAAATCACAGATCTTAATTCAAAACCAAAATCTGCTTCTTAGAACAGTAACATAAAGAGCAAAAGGAAAAGGGACCTGATTGAATTCAAGCACATCAGACTTGAAGCGTATTCTATCCCCTTTGTCGCACCGAATATTCTCAGAAACCTCTTTAATGGTAACTCCTCCAGTTCCAGGAATCAAGATGTCCCTCTTGTTCTGCTCATCAAGCACCACCAACCTCCCTCCACGAATCCCCTTTGCAAACCTCAACCGAAAATCACTAGCCATATCAAACCCTTTCCCCAGACATTCCAATGCCACCATCTCAACAGCCTTCTCCTCCGCCATCTTCCCAAACCCAAAATCAGTTCACTGATTCCAAACAAAAAAAGAAAAAAAGAAAACACAGAGAAAGAGACAGAGAGCGAGAAGGGTGTTGGCTTTGGTTTAAGGTTACGGTGCCAACCAACCCCAATTCAAACGGGATAGCTATGCCATGTGGGGTGTGGGCCAAAACAGGAAAGATGTTATCTTTGGTGGTTTTTTCGGAAATGGGTATTGTTAGATGTGGATGGAAGTTTCGGAGAAGACGATGAGATCAGTGAACGTTACGCAGCTTTTAATGAGGAAAGATAAGAAAAAAAAAAAAAGAGCACTTAGGTTTGATTAGGGATAGAAGAAGAGTAGAGAGGAAGTAGCTAGCTGCTATGCAATGCAAGTGCAAGCAAAGGGTTGAATTGAATGTAATTTTTGGAGTTTGACTGTGTCAGTTGTATCATTGTGAAAGTAGCAATGAGATGGGGAAAGAATTATATTTATGTATGTTTGAAAACAATGGGGAACACTCATTCAACTCAAGCCTGTGATGATGCATCATTTTGCCGTTACTTTACTCTTCTCTCTTTCATTGGACTTTACCTACTACTTATGCTTTATTATTTCACCGGTTTGGACTATTCTCTAATAAAAACACTTACATGCAACAACGGAAGGGAAAAGGGGACCAGTCTCCCATGTTTCTTCATCTGTCTGATCAAGGACACGGGACACACATTTGAAATATGGGCCCTTTCTTTTTTTGCCTAACCGATAGAGTTTATACAGTTCTATATAAAATTCCCAATGCAACCGTGATTTTTCTTAACTATTATTTACTACATTACTTCTGTGTTTGTATATTTTAAGCAGTGTAAAACTTTTGTTTAATGGATTAAAAAAACATCACGTCATTCAATATATATAATATATATATATATATATATATATATATATATATATATATATATATATATATTTTACCACATGATTCACGTTGGAAAGTCAAAATAGTAACTTCAATTTTAAATTTAAAATTACTAAGTAAACTGGAATTGATATTGCAAAGGTAAAAATCAAAGACAAGCAGTAAATAAGTTGGTCTCGTTGTGACATTTCTGTGTGAATAATGTAATAATGTATGATAAATAGTTCCACAAAATTGAATGAGGACACTGTCTGGACTGCACCGAAGAGAACCCAATAGACCAATATCCTCACAATACCAAAATCTTATTAGAGATAAAACCAAAATCAATTTTTAGAAAATAACATTATTTTCCCAGTGTAAAAGATTTTTCGGAAATAATATATAATCAAATTTTTTACAAAAATAATATTGTAAATGAAAATTTAACTCTTTTAAGTTGAAATAACTTTTTAATGAAAAAATTACCATCTATATTTATATATAAAAAACTTGGAGAAGAAACTTAAAATACTTATTGAAACTAATAAATACAATAATAATAATTATTATTATTATTATTAATTATTTTATTGTATTTAAATGACAAAATTATCCGTTTTACATGATAAAAAAATTTGGTAGTGACATGTACCTACAATTAAAATTTGACACGTAAACAATATTTTAAACGCATATATAACAAAACAAAAAAAAACGGTACTCACGTATATCTACGATAAAAATTTGATAACAATATTTTAAATGAATATATATAAGTAATAAATATATCTATTTTAATTATTTTATTGATAATAAAAATATTAGACTTTTCTCAACACTTTGATATAGTATAGTATGATTTTTTGGATTAAATAAAAAAAATTATGATTTAGATTCACATATGTTTTAAAAAAGACTATAAATTTTTCATTTTCTTTAGTATTCCCATAACTTTAGCACCCGATAATCTATGTTAAATGATTGAAATACTTTTTTATTAATTTTTGTTTGAAACTCTAAAAGTTTCTTCTCTTTAGCTCTTTTATTTCTTCATAGGTCCTATAATTTTGTTTTGCTATGATTTCATCTTTATTGAATATCGTTTTCTGTGCATGAGGTGAGAAATTATTAATATTTTGTATTTATTATATGAAAATAGGACTGAAAATGAATATAGGGATCTAAACTACTCTATCCATTTTTGAACCTGAAAGTGATTTCTACAACACTTAATTCATAATTCATTTTGGGAAGAACTAATCCAAAAATGTGTTCCTGATTAGATGTTTCAGAATGTATTTTTGGATTGGTTGTTTCTGAAATACATTTCGAATTGTGTATTTTGAAATATATGTAATAAATTATTGTTAGATTATTTTAATCTAATATTGACTTATGTAATTCATAAAATAACTTTAATATAAAGGTTTTCAATGTGATTATTAGATTATAAATGTATTAAAGTTATAGAAATTATTTAGAGTTATTAAAATTATTTTCCTCTTTTCTTACTCCATTAAGAGTATTATGGTATTTTAATAAATCTTTTAAATAGACCACCTAGAAGTTACATTACTTTTCTGTGAAAGATTTAAAGTTATGTTCCTAAATAATATAAGGCAAGTGACTTTGATAAAAGAAGGGTTGTACTTGGACACATTTTATATCATCAAGAAAGTCATAAAAGAAAGAAAGAAAAGAGAAAATATTCATCAAGAGATCTTTTGTAATGGATTCATGTAAGTTCTTAAATACTTCTAATAATATATTTGTGAGAATCATAAATCCTAAGGTTCCTATGAAATAGAATAGTTTCTTAAATTGAATTAAAATATTTGAAACTACAAGTTAATATTGGTATCGGAGCCGGATTAGGAATTTATGATTCTCCATGAATGATGTTTTCTCAAAATTATAGAAACCCTAATTTAAAATTATGAAATTTAGGTTTATTTTTGAAATATGGTAAGTTGCAATTCCAATTGAAATTTTGGGGAATTTGTAATCATCAAAGTGATCAAATTTTAAGCTTTAATTAGTTCCAAAAGTAAAGTTGAATTATGTCAATTACCCTTGAAATTAAAGATGTTGAATTATGCATATGTTATTTGGTTTATGAGTTAATTCAATAAATAAGACATTTCTGGATTATCCAAAAGTAAATAATTGCTTATAACTAATAATATAAATGATTTATTTTCATTCATGTTAAGTTTATGTTTATCCAAAGATGTCATACATGTCAAAAATGATATATTTTATTGTCCATTGAAATGTATGTTATGGAAATTGAGTGTATTTATTTTACCAAAATAAAGTAAATACATGATTAAAGTTTATATATTTTGAATTCATTAAGTTTTCATAATATTGATGGATGAGTTTGTTTAAATGTGTGCAACTATGTCTAACATGGTTTCATTAGGCAACTGTTTGATTAAGTTTAATGGTTTAAATTATACTAATTGGAATGAAATGATCCAGTTTCAACTATGTTATGGATTTAGACCTTGTATTGATAATGGATGAAAAGCTTTCATCCATTACTGAGACCAATATAGAAGTTGAAAGGTCTTTAATGATGCTTGAAAGCAATCTAACATATTGACATTGAACTTGATGAGACTAACTATGGCTAAAAATGTCAAGCCATCTATGCCCAAAACTGATAATACTAAGAAATTCATGGAATTGGTTCATGATTTCTCACAATCTGACATTACTGACAAGTCGATTACGGGGAATGACAAGTGAGCTTACAAACAAAAGGTTTGGTTGGTCTCAATCAATTCATGATCATGTGATTGAAATGTCTAATCTAATAGCAAGGTTGAATTCCCTTCTTGCTGATTTGGCCAGTTCTGGGTGAATTATAACACCCTTAAAGAAAAATGGAACTTTCAGGAAGTTAAGGTTATGTTAGTTCAAGATGAAAGGAAAGAAAATGAAGGATGACCCTGTTCATCAAATGACTCATGATGGAGCTAGTGCTAGTAAGAACAAGCCGGGTAGAAAGGATAAGGACAAGGCCTAATTAAAGGTCAATGAAGGTAAAATCCATAAGGATAAGAAGTGTTACTTTTGTAATCAGAAAGGTCACTTAAGATTGCCTAAAAAGGAATAAATGGTTTGAAAAGAAAGGTATATTTTATATATCTGTAAATTTTGAATCAAATCGTGTTGAAGTACCTAAGAATACCTAGTGGCTTGATTTTGGTGCAACTACCCATGTGTCACATATTTTGCAGGAATTCATTTTGATCAAAATCGTAAGAGGAAATGAAAATTTTCTCTTTATGGGAAACAAAATGAAAGCAAGGAAAGAGGTAATTGGGACATATAGATTGATCTTAGATATTGGACGCCATATATATTTGGAAGGATGTCTATGTACCTAGATGTGCTAGAAATTTAGTTTCTATTGCAAAGTTGGATAGATTAGGATTTCATTTCAAAATTGGACACAATGTGTTTTCTTTGTTTAAAGACATGTGTTGTTAATGATATGGTACTTTAATTGATGGTTTATATTGTTTCAATCTTGATGTTCAGTTTATGGAATCCTTGTGTTAATGTTGACTATGTTTGTAGTAAGTGTGATGTGCATGATAATAATTCAACTTATTTGTGACATAAATGATTAGGTCACATATCCAAGGAAAGAATAATGATATTAATGAAAAATGATATTTTACCTCAATTGAATTTTGGTGACTGGGATATATGTTTGGATTATATTAAATAAAAGCAAAATAAACAAATATTCAAGAATTCTGCTATGAAAAGCAATGAACTTTTAGGATTAATACACATTGATATTTGTGGACCCTTTGACATTCCATCTTGGAGTGGTGAAAAGTATGTATCACCTTTATAGATGATTTTTCACATTTTTGTTATTTGTATCTTTTGCATGAAAAATCTCAATCAGTGGACATCCTATAAAGGTGTTCACTGATGAGGTAGAAAGGCAGTTGTTGACAATTCAAGGACTTGATGTTGCACTTGATGAATATGAAGAATGGATTTTGATGATGATCCAAGAACTAAAGACTTAGAATATTGAAGATTGAAGATTGGTGATAATTGTATTGTAATAACTCTATTTTATTTAAGATTGAGTCTGTATTTTTAGAGTCTAAGATAGCCGGTACATAGTCTGTAACTTAGAAGCTTCAAAAAGCTCAAATTTATCATTTAGGCTCGGCTTTAATCGATTATATAGGTAAATAATCGATTAAAACAGTGAGAAAACACTTTCTATACAAACTCACTGTTTTAATCGATTAAAACAACAAAATAATCGATTGTTTTGTATTGTTCAGTACGGATAATCGATTATTTCACCAAATAATCGATTATTCCGAGAGGTTTGGGTTCCGACGTATTTGGCTCTGTTTTAATCGATTATCACTCCAAATAATCGATTATTTCATACTGTTTTTCATTTTAAATTTCAAATTAACCCTATTTTCGAAAACCCAATTACCAAGAACCCTAGTTTCGAAATCCCCAATTCCTAAACCCTAATTTCCCTACTTAAACTCTGCTTTGGCACTCGAAAAAAAAAGAACAACTCTTTCCATACAAAAGTTAAGTGCCTGTGAGTGCCGGAGAACTGTTTGTTGCAAGGAAAGGGGGCTTTTGGAACCTGGTGTGAGGCTAGAAGCGATAAGAATCACTAAGTGGAGTTCTTAGTGGATTGTGTGTCTGTGCCGTCTCTAGGGAAAGTTGTTCTTCATCTCTTGTGGATTTCAAGAGAGGTGTTTTCTCGATCTTTATCTGTTCATTTGTAATCTGTTTGTAACAATTTGTTCTTAGTGACAGCGTTAATCCTCTTTTGAGTGATTAGCAACTAGACGTAGGGTCTTTTGATCCGAACCAGTATAAACCTACTGTGTAATCTTCTCTACTCTTCTCTATTTACATTTACGCAGTTTTTAATCGGTAAAATTTGGGGAAAATTTTGAAAACCTAATTTTTATTAAAAATCCAATTCACCCCCCCCTCTTGGTTTTTGTCCGACCACGCGAACATTCCGCTGCGCGATTCTAACAAGTGGTATCAGAGCTTGCTTTGATAGTCATTCAAACTTTTCGAAAATGGCCGGACAAAATCAAACTTTTGCCGAAGGTGCGTCTATCAACAAACCCCCACTTTTTGCGGGTCAAAATTATCCTTTTTGGAAAGTACGTATGCAAATATTTTTAGAGTCTGTTGATAGAGGCGTTTGGGACGCTATTTTAAATGGTCCATTTGTTCCTAAAATTACTGAGAACGGTGTTGACGTTCTTAAACCTATTTCTAGATGGACTGCAGAAGAAAGTCGAAAAGCACAATTTGATGTTAGGGCTAGAAACATTATTTCATCTGCTCTAACCCTTGATGAGTTTTATAGAATTTCAGTTTGTAAAAGTGCACAGGAAATGTGGGAAATGCTTAGAGTAACCCACGAAGGAACTGACGACGTCAAAAGAGCACGTAAAAATTCTTTAATCCAAGAATACGAGATGTTCCGGATGCAACCCGGCGAAACGATTTTTGACGTACAGAAACGTTTCACTCATATCGTGAACCATCTCACCGGACTAGGTAAAATTTTTGACGTTGATGAATTAAATGTTAAAATTTTGAAATCTCTGGATAGGAAATGGCAACCAAAGGTGACGGCCATCTCGGAGTCACAAAATCTTGCCACTATGTCTATGGCGGCGTTATTTGGAAAGCTTAGGGAGCATGAACTTGACCTTGGAAGACTAAATGAGGAAGAGGGTCAATATCAAAAGAAGAACCTAGCTTTCACAACCGAGATTTCAAAAAGCAAAAATAAGATAGAAGAAGAAGAAGACTCCGAAATTGATGAAGAAGAGATGAGTCTTTTTATAAAGAAGTTCACCAAGATGATGAAAGCAAAAGGAAGACATCCTTTCAAAGGTAAGGGAAAGGTAAAAGAAAATTCTTCCGTTAATATAAAATGCTTTGGTTGTGGTGAAGCAGGGCATATGAAGACCGAATGCCCAAACAAGAAAAATGATGAACACAAGGGCAAAAAGCAATTCAAGAAGAAGGCATATATTGCTTGGGATGACAGTGATTCAAATTCAGAATCAAGCAACTCAGAAATTGAAGCAAACATTTGCTTGATGGCAAATAACAACATTTCTTCGGATTTTGAGGTTAGTGATTCTGATTCATCCTCTAGTGAAGAAAATGACCATGATGAATTGCAAAATGCTTATAATGAGTTATTTACTGCATTTATGGATATGAAAAAAGAATATAAAGTTGTAAAGAAAAATCTAAGAAGATCCGAAAAGGAAAATGAGTCCTTAAAATTGAAAATTGCATGTTTAGAAGAAAAGGAGGTAGCTAATACGAAAATTGTATGCTTAGATGAGAATAAGGACTTAGCTTGTGCAAATTGTAAAGAGCATGAATATGACATAGATATTCTTAACCATTTGCTAGACAAAGCGGAAAAAGAAATTGATGATCTTAAGAAGCATGAAATGGTAATTGCTCAAAATAATGTAAATCAAAGAGTTCCTTTGAAAAAGAGTAAAACTAAAAAGAAAAGAGTATGGGTAGAAAAAGGAACTAGAGCATGTCATGTAAATAATGCATCTTATTCCATAGCTACATCAAAAGCATGTTTTTATTGCATGAAACAAGGTCACACTTCAAATAAGTGTAAAATCAAACATTTTGGTGTTCCTAAAGGAAAATATATTTGGGTTCCTATAGTTAAATGAACTATTTGTATCTTGTATTTATTCAAAGAAAATGAATCATTTAGTATGTTTTAAACAGAATGCTTAGGTAAAAACATTTTATCTTTTCTATTGCATGAAGGTTCTTCACTTAAAGATTTTTGCGAAAAGCCTCTAAAATTGTTTTAAACAACTAAAAACAAAGTATTTTTACAAAAGTTTTCTTAAAACATGTTTTTAACTGATGCAGTTTTGAAAGAACCAAATAAAATCACTTAGAATGTTCAAAGAAGTGTTTTTACAGTATTTTAATCGATACAACTTGTTTTTAATCGATTAAAACCATTTAGAACTCATTATGATCGATCAGATTTTTATTATGAGCGGTCAGAATCTTTTAAATCGATTAAAAACATGTTTCAATCGATTAAAATAACTTAAAGGGTCAGGATGATCGATCAGAATCAAATTATAAGCGATCAGAATTCTTTTCAATCGATTAAAACACGTTTCAATCGATTAAAATCATTTAAAGGGTCAGGATGATCGATCAGAATGCAATTATGACCGATCAGAATCAGTTATGATCGATCAGAATTTAGTTATGACCGATCAGAACTCTTTTAATCGATTAAATCTCGTTTCAATCGATTAAAACAACTTAAAAAATTTTTCTACACTGCGTTTTAATCGATTAAAAGACGTTTTAACAGATTAATTAAACCAGCAGTTTTGAAAATCTTCTATAAAAACAGTTTGGCTTGAACTTTTTAAAACACACATTGAATATAAGTTTTCACACATCCTTTAGCAATCAATCAAGCAACTCGCAGTGCAAACACTTTGGAGATCAAGGATGTGCTACTTGTTGATGATATTATTGGATCAACTGATAGTTTGTTATGTGTAGAATTTGCTAAGATAATGCAGGGAGAGTTTGAAATGTCTATGATGGGAGAATTGACATTCTTCCTTGGACTACAAATCAAGCAACTTAAAGATGGTATTTTCATCTCTCAAACCAAATACTGCAAAGAGATCCTCAAAAAGTTTGGTATGGACACCTCAAAGGAAGCTAACACACCCATGGGAACTTCATGCTATCTAGACAAGGATGAATCAGGTTTGGAAGTTAATCAAACTATGTATAGAGGTATGATAGGATCACTATTATACTTAACTGCTAGTAGACCTGATATTATGCATTCTGTCTGTGTGTGTGCTAGATTTCGAGGCTTGTCCTAAAGAATCTCACCTAATTGTAGTAAAACATATTTTAAAATACTTAAAAGGAACTACTGGGTTTGGCTTGTGGTATCCGGTCTGATGCTTGTATTAGTTTATTAGGATATTCTGATGTTGATTATGGTGGATGTAAAATTGATAGGAAAAGCACTAGTGGGACATGTCATTTGTTAGGTTCATCCTTAATATCATGGCATTCTAAGAAACAGGCATGTGTTGCTTTATCTACCACTGAAGCTGAATATATTGCAGCTGGTAGTTGTTGTGCTCAAATTCTGTGGATGAAACAACAATTAGAGGATTATAGCATATATTTAAATGACATTCCATTAATGTGTGATAATACGAGTGCAATCAATCTAACTAAGAATCCAGTAATGCACTCTAGGACTAAACATATTGAGATTAGACATCACTTTTTAAGAGATAATATCAGCAAAGGAAACTGTAAGATAGAGTATGTAGACACTAAACGTCAATTAGCAGATATATTTACTAAGCCTCTACCAAAGGATAGATTCTATGATCTTAGAAGAGACTTAGGGATATCAGAAATAGCTTAAATTCTGCTTAATTTGACTGTTTTTGGATGATTGTTATGTTAAAATTCGTGTTGTAGGATATTCATAGGTTATAATGTGTAAAAACCTTAAAAACTTGATATAGCCTCGGAATAATCGATTCCTGGAAGTAATAATCGATTATTTTTCCTCAAAACGTCCAAAATAGGGTATTCTCCTTCGGAATAATCGATTATTTCGTGATATAATCGATTAAATGCCTTCGATAATCGATTATTTGCTTGAAATAATCGATTAAAGCTGTCGAGATATTGAAATAATCGATTATCTTGAAATATAATCGATTAAATGCGACCAGTTTTGCCTCCTAGCGCGTTGCCAACGGATATTTTGCCATGGAATCTCTACTATATGACCGTTGGAAGTATTTTCTCTATAAAAAGAGACCTCTAGTTCAATTATACTCACTTCTAATTCTTGTAATCAAGTTTTCTTGCAATCTATACTCTCTTTGCTTCATTATTCCCTCACTTGTCTCCAAAATCTCTTCAAGTTTATCTACTCTCTCAAATGGCCTCATTCTCTCGCCCTAAGATTCCTACAAGAAGAAGATCTGCACCTTCCTCTCATTCCCGTTCTAATTCTGTAGAAGGATGGATCTCTGATGCAGATAGCCAACAAGAGTTTCTAACCTACTGGAAAGAAAAAGCTATTATTTGTCCCAAATTTCTTATAGGTGAGCAATTCATTCGTAGGGGTTTCAATTTTCCTAATCTTCTTGAAATTCAAGGAGTTCTCCCGTATATCCAAATGCAAGGTACATACTATCCTGACTTAGTTAGGGTATTCTATTCTAGATTCAAGTTTAGGGATCAAATTGCTACATCCCGTGTAAAAGGGGTTAACATAATTCTAGATGATGATATTTGGGAAAATGTTACTCACTTCCCAATTAGAGAAGATGCTATTAACGTTTATGGTGAGCTAGATGACTTTGACAGGTTTCTAACTTATCGCTCTTTTCTACGGAATCCCTCAATGGAGATTGGACGTATCCTTCATGCTGGACCTTTAAAGAAGGAAGAACGCATGCTTCTACATTTACTTGTATGGATCTTATGTCCCGGGCTACGAATCATGCCCAATGCTCATCCATTGATCTTCGAATTATTCATGCAATAATGAATAATGAACCTTTAGATTGGGGTGTTCTTGTCACAATGACCATGCTTAAAGCAAAACGTCATCACACCTTCAAAATTCCATATGCCCTTCTTGTATCCCGTATTCTTGAATATAAAGGAGTGAATGTTGAAGGTGAGCAAGCAGTTAGAACAAACAATTTAAACCGCATGCTTGGATAGCACATTGACTCAACTTCAAATGGTGCGAGTCAATGAAATCTATGTTCACAAAGATGACGTTCAAAATCAAGGTGATGCAAATGAAGACTCTGATGAAGATATGCCTCCGACTACTCGATCTTCCCTCTAACCAAATCCAAAGTGTTGGAACATCCTCTTCTCATCAAGAAACAAGACAATCCATGGAAGATATGCTTTCCGACATGAATCAAAAAATGCAATCATTCTTCAATCTTTCCGGTGCACGGCATGATGAAATTATTCGCCGTATATCCGATATAGATGATAGAGTAGGTAGATTAGAAAATAGATTTGATACTCACTTTAATGATGAGGATAGTGAAGAATTTTAGATTTTATTTTGTATATATCTTTGTATTGTTATGAATGAATGATTATGAAATAAAATTTGATGTTTCTTTCATGCTATGATTGAGGGGGAGCTTTCTCTAAACTTATGCATATTTTGAGGGGGAGCTCTTATGATTGATGTTGCAGAGTTCTTTTTGATTATAATCAAAATAGGGGAGAAAAATTTAAAGCCTATGATTCAATTTTAAATTTTATCTGGTATGTTTAATGTGTTTGTTAGTATGACGAGATAAAGCAGGTTATTACAAAGGGCTTTAAAAGAAAATTTTGATCATCATCAAAAAGGGGAGATTGTTGACAATTCAAGGACTTGATGTTGCACTTGATGAATATGAAGAATGGATTTTGATGATGATCCAAGAACTAAAGACTTAGAATATTGAAGATTGAAGATTGGTGATAATTGTATTGTAATAACTCTGTTTTATTTAAGATTGAGTCTGTATTTTTAGAGTCTAAGATAGCTGGTACATAGTCCGTAACTTAGAAGCTTCAAAAAGCTCAAATTTATCATTTAGGCTCAGCTTTAATCGATTATATAGGTAAATAATCGATTAAAACAGTGAGAAAACACTTTCTATACAAACTCACTATTTTAATCGATTAAAACAGACAAAATAATCGATTGTTTGTCTTGTTCAGTATGCAGATAATCGATTATTTCACCAAATAATCGATTATTCCAGAGAGGTTTGGGTTCCGACATATTTGGCTCTGTTTTAATCGATTATCACTCCAAATAATCGATTATTTCGATCTGTTTTTCATTTTAAATTTCAAATTAACCCTATTTTCGAAAACCCAATTACCAAGAACCCTAGTTTCGAAATCCCCAATTCCTAAACCCTAATTTCCCTACTTAAACTCTGCTTTGGCACTCGAAAAAAAAAGAACAACTCTTTCCATACAAAAGTTAAGTGCTTGTGAGTGCCGGAGAACTGTTTGTTGCAAGGAAAGGGGGCTTTTGGAACCTGGTGTGAGGCTAGAAGCGATAAGAATCACTAAGTGGAGTTCTTAGTGGATTGTGTGTTGTGCCGTCTCTAGGGAAAGCTGTTCTTCATCTCTTGTGGATTTCAAGAGAGGTGTTTTCTGATCTTTATCTGTTCATTTGTAATCTGTTTGTAACAATTTGTTCTTAGTGACAGCGTTAATCCTCTTTTGAGTGATTAACAACTGGACGTAGGATCTTTTGATCCGAACCAGTATAAACCTACTGTGTAATCTTCTCTACTCTTCTCTATTTACATTTACGCAGTTTTTAATCGGTAAAATTTGGGGAAAATTTTGAAAACTTAATTTTTATTAAAAATCCAATTCACCCTCCCCTCTTGGTTTTTGTCCGACCACGCGAACATTCCGCTGCGCGATTCTAACAGCAGTTAGATAGAAAAGTGAAGGTTGTGAGATCTAATAGAGGTGGTGAATTTATGAAAAATTCACTGAAAGTGGACAATGTCCAAGTCCATTTGCAAAGTTCTTTGAAAGTAAAGGTATATGTGTATAATACATTATGCCCAACACACCTCAACAAAATGGTGTTGTTGAAAGGCGGAACCGTATTTTAATGGATATGATTAGGAAGGACCACTAGTCAGCTCGAGGGGATGTACCAATGTGGAGGAATTCACACTTGAGGGGGAGATTGTTAGGTAATCCAAGTGTGATTCTAAATCCCACATTGAATAAGAATGAGAAAGTTGAGCAACATACAAGAAAGTATGACCCATAACTCAATCCCTTAAGGTTTTGGGTTGAGAGTGTTTTCAATCCTTATATGGGTTGAGCTCATATCTCATTGGTGTGTTTCTCCTCTGTGAATCCCCTCGAAAGATCCAACAAGTGGTATCAGAGCCGAAGGTTGATCGGCAATGGGTTAAAGTGGTCTTTGTATCGAAAGTCTTCCTGACAAAGTGGGTCAGGTAAGCGTGTTCTGTTAATGTTGAACAACAGTACTTAGAAGGACCACTGTGTGCTCGAGGGGATGTAAGTGAAGGGACTCACACTTGAGGGGGAGATTGTTGGGTAATCCAAGTGTTGAAAGTGATCCTAGCAAAGATCTCATTGATTTGATGAAGTCAAAGATAAAGTCAAGGGTCAACTCTGCAGCAGTCAAACAAGTCACTCAGAACAAAGGAGCTGAAGACTTAGTGTGTCTAAACAGAAAGCTTAGAGATTGTTTTTTTCAAAATGGTGTTTGTCTTCATCAAATAGGGGGAGACTGAAAGTGATCCTAGCAAAGATCTCATTGATTTGATGAAGTCAAAGATAAAGTCAAGGGTCAACTCTGCAGCGAGTCAAACAAGTCACTCGAACAAAGGAGTTGAAGACTTAGTGTGTCTAAACAGAAAGCTTAGGTAAAACCACTTTACCTTTTCCACTGCATAAAGCTTCTTCACTCAATTTGCAAAATGCCTCAAAAATAGTTTTAAACAAATAAAAAACAAAAGCATTTTGGCAAAGAATTTTCTTAAACAAGTTATTAAGCTGATAAAGGTTTGAAAGAATCAATTTAAAACACTTAGAATGTTTTAAAAAGTGTTTTTACAATATTTTAATCGATACAAACTTCTTTTAATCGATTAAAACTCTTTATGACCGATTAGAATTCGAATGTAATAGGTCAGAAAGCAATATAATCGATCAGATCTTAAATATGAGCGATTAGAATTATTTTAATCGATTAAAACACGTTTCAATCGATTAAAATCACTTTGGATGTCAGTATGATCGATCAGAATGAGATTATGACCGATCAGAGTTGGTTATGATCGATCAGAATTGAATTATGACCGATCAGACTTATTTCAATCGATTAAAACGCATTTCAATCGATTAGAATAACTTAGAAAATCTTTTCAATCGATTAAAACGAACTTTCAATCGATTAAAATGACTTGAAAATATATGTGCAGATTTTCAATCGATTGAAACGACTTTATATCAGTTAAAATAACTTGGAAAGTTTTATAAGAAGGTTTTTAAACAAATCAATCGATTAATACGTGATTCAATCGATTGTTTTATACTTAGAAAATGTTTGTAAAACGTTTTAACCGATAAAAACGTGGTCGTATCAACTAAAACATTTTTCGTTAAAGATCATGAACGCATTAATGGGTTGAAAGGACTTTTAACAGATTGTAACGGCTATTTCAACAGATTAAAACAAACTTTCAACAGATTAATTAATGCAGCAGATTTGAAAATACTCTTTTATAAACAGATTTGCTTGAAACTTTGAGATATAGATCATACATCAGTTTTTACACAATTCAAGCAATCAATACAAACAACTATTAGCATTTTTCAAGAAAGATACACAACTGTTTTTGTGAACTTCTTTTGAAATCTTTCTTGAGGCACTTTGCATTTCTTTGAAGAAGAAACTGACTGTGGATTGGTGTAATCCGGTTTGAGCTTTCTTTGTTTCTTCTTTTAAATTTCTATTCATTCATTTGTACTTGTTTTGTACCTGGAATTTGGGTACAAGTTTTCTGCAGTTGTTGTAGAAAGTTGCCAAGAACTCGGAATTCGGTTCTTGGTGGAAAGGTTAAAGCAAGAGCTGGAATTTGGTTCTTGTGTGTGGTGCCTGGAATTTGGGCACTCGGTTTCTCTGCTAGCTGGAATTTGGTTGCGAGAGGTTTCCAAGAGCTGGAATTTGGTTCTTGGTGGAGAGTTAGAATAGGTGTAAGAGGGTGAGTCTCGTAAAACATCTATTCTAGTGGAACCCAGCTGGAATTTGGCTGGAGTCCGGACGTAGCCCTGGTATTGGGTGAACCAAGTATAAAATTACCGGTGAAATCTTTCCTAACCTTTCTCTCTTTAATTTCTGCTGCTGCACTTAAACCTGTTTGATTGCTTTGTGATTTGTGAATTGATAAGTAATCTTAATTTTCGAATTAGATAATCTGTGTATTGCGAAAAACTTTCAAAAATCAATTCACCCCCCTCTTGATTTAAAACTACTTTTCTAACAATTGGTATCGAGCGAGGTGCTTGAAAGTTAATCAAGTTACTTCGATCCATGGCATTTTCACGAGGGAGCGTGCATTGATAGACCTCCACTGTTGAGTGGAACAGATTACCTATATTGGAAAATAAGGATGAAAATCTTCATTGAATCTGTTAGTATAAATGCTTGGAATGTTATTGAACAGAAACTGATATTGCTAACGAGAATCCAAGATGACTGTATTGCCAAGAATATCATCTTATCCGCCCTTACAGAGATGATCTTTTCGGGATTGCACACTGCCAAATCGCTGCACAAATGTGGAAGATCCTTGAAAAGACCTATGAAGAAGCACCAGAAATATGCTTGATGGTCAACTCGGAATCATCAAAAACCAGTGTAAGTTCTGAATCTATAAACTATAGCTCATTACAAGATGCTTTCTTTGAAATACATGAAGTAGCAAAGAAATTAGAAACTGAAAACAGAAAATTGAAAAGCATGAATAGGTTACTAGAAAACAAGATCATTATTCTTGAAAAGAAAATAATTGATGAAGAAAAGTTAGAATTAGAAAATAATACTTGATTGCATGTGTAATGTTGAAGATTGCAAAAGCTGTCCCGAGTTACGAAACAAGTATCATACCTAGTAAAAACTTCATCTAAATTAGCACAAGGAAAGAATAATCTTGATAAGATACTTGATTCCCAAAAGTTAGTTATTGAACGTGGTGGTATAGGTTATACACCAGTAATCGGAAAGAAAACTAGAGCATTCAAGAATTATTTTGCATATAGTAAAACAGTTTCATCTCCATTTATTAAATGCTTTTACTTGTATGAAAATGGGTCACTACTGTTAAATACTGCAGAATTAAGAAATATGCAAGTACCTAAAGGGAGAATGAAATGGGTTCCAAAGATTAATTCTTTCCAAATAACATGATCAGGACCCAAGTAATTATAAAGGGTACCAGAACAATTCTTAACATGTTTTGCAGGAAACAAGTCTGGGAATCCCTTGAAGATCAGAGCTACGAAATCAGGTTCTGTGTATTTAAATTAATTGTTTTAATTGATATAAATCAATATTAATCGATTAAAATAACTTACTGATATCTGTCCGTACCATTTTAATCGATTGAAATATCGAAATAATCGATTAAAATAATCTCAGGATCTTAGTTTAATTGTTCTAATCGATTAGAATAAATTTATATCAACTAAAAACACTTAGGATCAAAATTAATCGATTCATTTACGTTTTAATCGATTTAAATACTGGTGATATTTTTTTTATTACATTCTGTACCATACAAATCGATTCTTTCATAAAACAATTGATTAATTCACTGTAGATGTTTACATTTCTCTTAATACTTTACATGGAATGATGCATGGTAATACACTGAAAATCAAAGAAATTATCAAAGAATGGACTGTAACTTTTCTTATAGACACTAGTTACAAACAGGTCAAATCGTTAGGACTGAAAACATAGTTTATCATAGATTTTTTCAGTGATAGTTGATTCTGGTAATAAATTGTTGATTACTAGGAAGTTCAATGAACAAATGTTTACATTAGATTTCTTGATATTACCTAGCAATATTTCGAAATAATCTTGAGCATGCATTGGTTCAAAACTCTTGGTGAAATTCATTGGAACTGTGCAACTTTGAATATTTGCTTTAATCATCAATGTCACGAGGTGACACTATAAGGGAACCAATCTGGAACAACAATTCAAAAATTGAATAACGTGGTACAGGGAATGTATGTTTTATGGTCGATACAGGGGATAAATTTTATATTGTTTTAGAATTCTGGATTGATTGTCATCACCTGTCCTCATTACTAATCATTGCCCACTCTACCAGAATAAGTTTTTTGTTAATCACTTGTGCATATGATACCACTTGGAAACAACAAAGTTAAAAATGACTCATTCCTCAAAAGATAATGATGACTGGTTCACTATAAGTGAGAATAACACCCATCATACTACATTAATAAGAATGCGGTTATTTGCTTGGATAATGACAACTGCAGGGTTCAAAATGGGTTGGCTATTATGAAAGAAAATTCCTATCTCGAGTACATCATTAACCTGTGATTCATGCAATTTATGGTATCATGCATTCTGTGTGGGATTTGGTCGAGTACATGATTATGCCTCCGATGTGTAGTAGAAATTCCAGTGTGGTGTCAACCATGGATCGTAATGCAGTCAATAATAACGATAGAACTGCTAAAAGATTTCTTTTCAGGAAAAGTTTCGTTGCTTGATACAGGAGTTGTTGACTCAAATAGTTGATAGAGCAAAATTAGTTCCAGCAAAAAGGAAAGCCTATTATCTTTTGATATTGGTGGGGATCAAATGAATGATCACCAAGTCTGGTGGATAAGCAGTTCAATCAGGGAAATTGGGATGACTAGTTCCCCTCATCATCTTTATCTTCTGCTTATTTCTATCTTTATATTGTTTGCATGGATCGTGATATTAACTGGTGTTATACCAGGAACATTTGCCTTAACCTTTGGTTAAATATGGTTTAGGATCTAATCTAGATCAGATCGGCGTAAATAGAATTTAAATAGATCCCCGAGAGCTTTAGCTAAATAAGACTTTATTCTGATAGATCTATTAGCTAAGATAGCTGTTAGTATTGTTAAAACATCCTTCTAAATGATCAGTTTTACAAAATATGCATTAAACATTACTTCATTTTCAAAACTGATTGTTTTAATCAATACAACATCTTGTTAATCGATTAAATGAACTTATACAACATGTTTTAATCGATTCAAAATCGAAATAATCGATTATTTTTACTAAAGTTTCATGTTTTCAAAATCTTAAATGTTTTAATCGATTAAACTTTTCTTTCAATCGATTAAAATCATTTACCAAGAACATTTTAACCGATTATGCTCTGTTTTTAATCGATTTTTATTCGGGAAGAAAGATTAAAGGCTTTAGTTAATGGTCGTTTACGTAAACATGCTACTAAAGCGTGATTCCCTTATCTTTACACGTGTTAATTGTATTCATTACAAACGTGTTAATGGAGATAAGTTTGAATCAACTTTAATTGATTCTTTTCATGAGTGAAATATTGATTCACTTTTGTATTTTCAAAAACTTGAGCATATTTTTCGAAACCTTACATTCTTCTCTCTTCTATTCCCTATTTTTGATGAAGTCAAAAGGGGGAGAAATAGTTGCATCACTTTAAGATAAATTTAAGAACAACATTTTAGGGGGAGAAATAAGTTTTAGGGGGAGAAACAAAACTTTATTACATTCTTATATTTCTCACCTAACTGCATTATCAAGTGACTTATTTTGCAGAGATTGTTTTTTTCAAAATGGTGTTTGTCTTCATCAAATAGGGGGAGACTGAAAGTGATCCTAGCAAAGATCTCATTGATTTGATGAAGTCAAAGATAAAGTCAAGGGTCAACTCTGCAGCAGTCAAACAAGTCACTCAGAACAAAGGAGCTGAAGACTTAGTGTGTCTAAACAGAAAGCTTAGAGATTGTTTTTTTCAAAATGGTGTTTGTCTTCATCAAATAGGGGGAGACTGAAAGTGATCCTAGCAAAGATCTCATTGATTTGATGAAGTCAAAGATAAAGTCAAGGGTCAACTCTGCAGCAGTCAAACAAGTCACTCAGAACAAAGGAGCTGAAGACTTAGTGTGTCTAAACAGAAAGCTTAGGTAAAACCACTTTACCTTTTCCACTGCATAAAGCTTCTTCACTCAATTTGCAAAATGCCTCAAAAATAGTTTTAAACAAATAAAAAACAAAAGCATTTTGGCAAAGAATTTTCTTAAACAAGTTATTAACTGATAAAGGTTTGAAAGAATCAATTTAAAACACTTAGAATGTTTTAAAAAGTGTTTTTACAATATTTTAATCGATACAAACTTCTTTTAATCGATTAAAACTCTTTATGACCGATTAGAATTCGAATGTAATAGGTCGAAAAGCAATATAATCGATCAGATCTTAAATATGAGCGATTAGAATTATTTTAATCGATTAAAACACGTTTCAATCGATTAAAATCACTTTGGATGTCAGTATGATCGATCAGAATGAGATTATGACCGATCAGAGTTGGTTATGATCGATCAGAATTGAATTATGACCGATCAGACTTATTTCAATCGATTAAAACGCATTTCAATCGATTAGAATAACTTAGAAAATCTTTTCAATCGATTAAAACGAACTTTCAATCGATTAAAATGACTTGAAAATATATGTGCAGATTTTCAATCGATTGAAACGACTTTATATCAGCTTAAAATAACTTGGAAAGTTTTATAAGAAGGTTTTTAAACAAATCAATCGATTAATACGTGATTCAATCGATTGTTTTATACTTAGAAAATGTTTGTAAAACGTTTTAACCGATAAAAACGTGGTCGTATCAACTAAAACATTTTCTGTTAAAGATCATGAACGCATTAATGGGTTGAAAGGACTTTTAACAGATTGTAACGGCTATTTCAACAGATTAAAACAAACTTTCAACAGATTAATTAATGCAGCAGATTTGAAAATACTCTTTTATAAACAGATTTGCTTGAAACTTTGAGATATAGATCATACATCAGTTTTTACACAATTCAAGCAATCAATACAAACAACTATTAGCATTTTTCAAGAAAGATACACAACTGTTTTTGTGAACTTCTTTTGAAATCTTTCTTGAGGCACTTTGCATTTCTTTGAAGAAGAAACTGACTGTGGATTGGTGTAATCCGGTTTGAGCTTTCTTTGTTTCTTCTTTTAAATTTCTATTCATTCATTTGTACTTGTTTTGTACCTGGAATTTGGGTACAAGTTTTCTGCAGCTGTTGTAGAAAGTTGCCAAGAACTGGAATTCGGTTCTTGGTGGAAAGGTTAAAGCAAGAGCTGGAATTTGGTTCTTGTGTGTGGTGCCTGGAATTTGGGCACTGGTTTCTCTGCTAGCTGGAATTTGGTTGCAGAGGTTTCCAAGAGCTGGAATTTGGTTCTTGGTGGAGAGTTAGAATAGGTGTAAGAGGGTGAGTCTCGTAAAACATCTATTCTAGTGGAACCCAGCTGGAATTTGGCTAGAGTCTGGACGTAGCCCTGGTATTGGGTGAACCAGTATAAAATTACCGGTGAAATCTTTCCTAACCTTTCTCTCTTTAATTTCTACTGCTGCACTTAAACTGTTTGATTGCTTTGTGATTTGTGAATTGATAAGTAATCTTAATTTTCGAATTAGATAATCTGTGTATTGCGAAAAACTTTCAAAAATCAATTCACCCCCCTCTTGATTTAAAACTACTTTTCTAACAATTGGTATCGGAGCGAGGTGCTTGAAAGTTAATCAAGTTACTTCGATCCATGGCATTTTCCGAGGGAGCGTGCATTGATAGACCTCCACTGTTGAGTGGAACAGATTACCTATATTGGAAAATAAGGATGAAAATCTTCATTGAATCTGTTAGTATAAATGCTTGGAATGTTATTGAACAGGAAACTGATATTGCTAACGTAATCCAAGATGACCGTATTGCCAAGAATATCATCTTATCCGCCCTTACACAGAGATGATCTTTTCAGGATTGCACACTGCCAAACCGCTGCACAAATGTGGAAGATCCTTGAAAAGACCTATGAAGAAGCACCGGAAATATGCTTGATGGTCAACTCGGAATCATCAAAAACCGAGTGTAAGTTCCGAATCTATAAACTATAGCTCATTACAAGATGCTTTCTTTGAAATACATGAAGTAGCAAAGAAATTAGAAACTGAAAACAGAAAATTGAAAAGCATGAATAGGTTACTAGAAAACAAGATCATTATTCTTGAAAAGAAAATAATTGATGAAGAAAAGTTAGAATTAGAAAATAATACCTGATTGCATGTGTAATGTTGAAGATTGCAAAAGCTGTCCTGAGTTACGGAAACAAGTATCATACCTAGTAAAAACTTCATCTAAATTAGCACAAGGAAAGAATAATCTTGATAAGATACTTGATTCCCAAAAGTTAGTTATTGAACGTGGTGGTATAGGTTATACACCAAGTAATCGGAAAGAAAACTAGAGCATTCAAGAATTATTTTGCATATAGTAAAACAGTTTCATCTCCATTTATTAAATGCTTTTACCTGTATGAAAATGGGTCACTCTGTTAAATACTGCAGAATTAAGAAATATGCAGTACCTAAAGGGAGAATGAAATGGGTTCCAAAGATTAATTCTTTCCAAATAACATGATCAGGACCCAGTAATTATAAAGGGTACCGAACAATTCTTAACATGTTTTGCAGGAAACAAGTCTGGGAATCCCTTGAAGATCAGAGCTACGAAATCAGGTTCTGTGTATTTAAATTAATTGTTTTAATTGATATAAATCAATATTAATCGATTAAAATAACTTACTGATATCTGTCCGTACCATTTTAATCGATTGAAATATCGAAATAATCGATTAAAATAATCTCAGGATCTTAGTTTAATTGTTCTAATCGATTAGAATAAATTTATATCAACTAAAAACACTTAGGATCAAAATTAATCGATTCATTTACGTTTTAATCGATTTAAATACTGGTGATATTTTTTTTATTACATTCTCGTACCATACAAATCGATTCTTTCATAAAACAATTGATTAATTCACTGTAGATGTTTACATTTCTCTTAATACTTTACATGGAATGATGCATGGTAATACACTGAAAATCAAAGAAATTATCAAAGAATGGACTGTAACTTTTCTTATAGACACTAGTTACAAACAGGTCAAACTGTTAGGACTCGAAAACATAGTTTATCATAGATTTTTTCAGTGATAGTTGATTCTGGTAATAAATTGTTGATTACTAGGAAGTTCAATGAACAAATGTTTACATTAGATTTCTTGATATTACCTAGCAATATTTCTGAAATAATCTTGAGCATGCATTGGTTCAAAACTCTTGGTGAAATTCATTGGAACTGTGCAACTTTGAATATTTGCTTTAATCATCAATGTCACGAGGTGACACTATAAGGGAACCAATCTGGAACGAGCAATTCAAAAATTGAATAACGTGGTACAGGGAATGTATGTTTTATGGTCGAGACAGGGATAAATTTTATATTGTTTTAGAATTCGGATTGATTGTCATCACCTGTCCTCATTACTAATCATTGCCCACTCTACCAGAATACGTTTTCGTTAATCACTTGTGCATATGATACCACTGGAAACAACAAAGTTAAAAAAAAATGACTCATTCCTCAAAAGATAATGATGACTGGTTCACTATAAGTGAGAATAACACCCATCATACTACATTAATAAGAATGCAGTTATTTGCTTGGATAATGACAACTGCAGGGTTCAAAATGGGTTGGCTATTATGAAAGAAAATTCCTATCTCAGTACATCATTAACCTGTGATTCATGCAATTTATGGTATCATGCATTCTGTGTGGGATTTGGTCAGTACATGATTATGCCTCTGATGTGTAGTAGAAATTCCAGTGTGGTGTCAACCATGGACTGTAATGCAGTCAATAATAACAAGAACTGCTAAAAGATTTCTTTTCGGGAAAAGTTTCATTGTCGATACAGGAGTTGTTGACTCAAATAGTTGATAGAGCAAAATTAGTTCCAAGCAAAAAGGAAAGCCTATTATCTTTTGATATTGGTGGGGATCAAATGAATGATCACCAAGCTGGTGGATAAGCAGTTCAATCAGGGAAATTGGGATGACTAGTTCCCCTCATCATCTTTATCTTCTGCTTATTTCTATCTTTATATTGTTTGCATGGACTGTGATATTAACTGGTGTTATACCAGGAACATTTGCCTTAACCTTTGGTTAAATATGGTTTAGGATCTAATCTAGATCAGACTGGCGTAAATAGAATTTAAATAGATCCCTGAGAGCTTTAGCTAAATAAGACTTTATTCTGATAGATCTATTAGCTAAGATAGCTGTTAGTATTGTTAAAACATCCTTCTAAATGATCAGTTTTACAAAATATGCATTAAACATTACTTCATTTTCAAAACTGATTGTTTTAATCAATACAACATCTTGTTAATCGATTAAATGAACTTATACAACATGTTTTAATCGATTCAAAATCGAAATAATCGATTATTTTTACTAAAGTTTCATGTTTTCAAAATCTTAAATGTTTTAATCGATTAAACTTTTCTTTCAATCGATTAAAATCATTTACCAAGAACATTTTAACCGATTATGCTCTGTTTTTAATCGATTTTTATTCTGGGAAGAAAGATTAAAGGCTTTAGTTAATGGTCAGTTTCCGTAAACATGCTACTAAAGCGTGATTCCCTTATCTTTACACGTGTTAATTGTATTCATTACAAACGTGTTAATGGAGATAAGTTTGAATCAACTTTAATTGATTCTTTTCATGAGTGAAATATTGATTCACTTTTGTATTTTCAAAAACTTGAGCATATTTTTCGAAACCTTACATTCTTCTCTCTTCTATTCCCTATTTTTGATGAAGTCAAAAGGGGGAGAAATAGTTGCATCACTTTAAGATAAATTTAAGAACAACATTTTAGGGGGAGAAATAAGTTTTAGGGGGAGAAACAAAACTTTATTACATTCTTATATTTCTCACCTAACTCGCATTATCAAGTGACTTATTTTGCGAGAGATTGTTTTTTTCAAAATGGTGTTTGTCTTCATCAAATAGGGGGAGACCGAAAGTGATCCTAGCAAAGATCTCATTGATTTGATGAAGTCAAAGATAAAGTCAAGGGTCAACTCTGCAGCGAGTCAAACAAGTCACTCGGAACAAAGGAGTCGAAGACTTAGTGTGTCTAAACAGAAAGCTTAGAGATTGTTTTTTTCAAAATGGTGTTTGTCTTCATCAAATAGGGGAGACTGAAAGTGATCCTAGCAAAGATCTCATTGATTTGATGAAGTCAAAGATAAAGTCAAGGGTCAACTCTGCAGCTAGTCAAACAAGTCACTCGGAACAAAGGAGTCGAAGACTTAGTGTGTCTAAACGTAAAGCTTAGGTAAAACCACTTTACCTTTTCCATCGCATAAAGCTTCTTCACTCAATTTGCAAAATGCCTCAAAAATAGTTTTAAACAAATAAAAAACAAAAGCATTTTGGCAAAGAATTTTCTTAAACAAGTTATTAACTGATAAAGGTTTGAAAGAATCAATTTAAAACACTTAGAATGTTTTAAAAAGTGTTTTTACAATATTTTAATCGATACAAACTTCTTTTAATCGATTAAAACTCTTTATGACCGATTAGAATTCGAATGTAATAGGTCGAGAAAGCAATATAATCGATCAGATCTTAAATATGAGCGATTAGAATTATTTTAATCGATTAAAACACGTTTCAATCGATTAAAATCACTTTGGATGTCGAGTATGATCGATCAGAATGAGATTATGACCGATCAGAGTTGGTTATGATCGATCAGAATTGAATTATGACCGATCAGACTTATTTCAATCGATTAAAACGCATTTCAATCGATTAGAATAACTTAGAAAATCTTTTCAATCGATTAAAACGAACTTTCAATCGATTAAAATGACTTGAAAATATATGTGCAGATTTTCAATCGATTGAAACGACTTTATATCAGCTTAAAATAACTTGGAAAGTTTTATAAGAAGGTTTTTAAACAAATCAATCGATTAATACGTGATTCAATCGATTGTTTTATACTTAGAAAATGTTTGTAAAACGTTTTAACCGATAAAAACGTGGTCGTATCAACTAAAACATTTTCTCGTTAAAGATCATGAACGCATTAATGGGTTGAAAGGACTTTTAACAGATTGTAACGGCTATTTCAACAGATTAAAACAAACTTTCAACAGATTAATTAATGCAGCAGATTTGAAAATACTCTTTTATAAACAGATTTGCTTGAAACTTTGAGATATAGATCATACATCAGCTTTTACACAATTCAAGCAATCAATACAAACAACTATTAGCATTTTTCAAGAAAGATACACAACTGTTTTTGTGAACTTCTTTTGAAATCTTTCTTGAGGCACTTTGCATTTCTTTGAAGAAGAAACTGACCGTGGATTGGTGTAATCCGGTTTGAGCTTTCTTTGTTTCTTCTTTTAAATTTCTATTCATTCATTTGTACTTGTTTTGTACCTGGAATTTGGGTACAAGTTTTCTGCAGCTGTTGTAGAAAGTTGCCAAGAACTGGAATTCGGTTCTTGGTGGAAAGGTTAAAGCAAGAGCTGGAATTTGGTTCTTGTGTGTGGTGCCTGGAATTTGGGCACTCTGGTTTCTCTCGCTAGCTGGAATTTGGTTGCGAGAGGTTTCCAAGAGCTGGAATTTGGTTCTTGGTGGAGAGTTAGAATAGGTGTAAGAGGGTGAGTCTGTAAAACATCTATTCTAGTGGAACCCACTGGAATTTGGCTGGAGTCCGGACGTAGCCCTGGTATTGGGTGAACCAGTATAAAATTACCGGTGAAATCTTTCCTAACCTTTCTCTCTTTAATTTCTGCTGCTGCACTTAAACTGTTTGATTGCTTTGTGATTTGTGAATTGATAAGTAATCTTAATTTTCGAATTAGATAATCTGTGTATTGCGAAAAACTTTCAAAAATCAATTCACCCCCCCTCTTGATTTAAAACTACTTTTCTAACAAGTGTGAGTTAAGTCTCACATTATGTAAGAATGAGAAATTTGTTAGGAAATACAAGTGTGATTGTAAGTCCAACATTGGATAAGAATGGGAAAGTTGAACAACATATAAGGAAGTATGACCCATAACCTAATGTCTTAAGGTTTTAGGTTGAGAGTGGTGTCAATCCTTATGTGGGTTGGGCTCATGTCTCATTAGTTGTGTTTCTCCCCTATGAATCCCCCCTATCCCCCTCGATAGACCCAACAATAGTACTATACCTTTATCTTTGTGAATGCATGCCTTAAAGAGTATTGTATGTTTGCTTAACAGGGTTCCTAGTAAGGTAGTTTCTAAAAATTCTTATGAACTATGGATAGGAAGAAAACCCAGTTTAAAACATCTTCATATTTGGGGTTGTCTAGTAGAAGTAAGAGTATATAATCCACATGAAAAGAAACATCTTCACCTAATGCTTCTTGTAAGGATGTTGTTCTTCTAGTTGTGTTACAGACAAATAACAACAAGAGACAACAAAATAATATCTAAAACCCACAACATGAGCATATATGGTTGATGAACCAACAAATAATGTGCATGTCACTAATGAACAACTGATAGAAGAGGAACATGAAATAACACCAAAAAGGTCTGAAAGGCAAAGAAGACAAACTATTTCAAACGACTTTATTGTATATTGGCTTGATCATGAATATGAATTGAGTGTTGATGATGATCCAGTCTTAGTTAAACAAGTCATGGAAAGTGAAAATTTAGAAAAGTGGTTTAATGTTATGAAACAAGAGTTGAAATCAATGATGATAACAAAGTATGAGATCTAGTTGAATCGCCTAAAGATTCAAAAAGAGTCTATTGTAAATGGGTCTTTAAGATGAAATGTGACTTAAAAGGCAATATTGAAGGTATAAAGCTAGATTAGTTGCCAAAGGTTTCACTCAAAAGGATGACATTAACTACAATGAGACGACTTTCTGAGAACTTCCCAGAAGGTCACTCATCCCACAATTCCTCCATGCATTTTGTTGGTATAGGTAGTACCAATCAATTCTCTTAAGCTATCCTTCAACTGTATAATCCCATACCTATACAGCCTCTGGATCCCTCTACTTTGGGTTCAACTATATAGTCTCATACCTATACAGCCTCTGGATCCCTCTGCTTCGGGCCCACCAACTTCCGCTTTGTTGATCCCTCTGCTTCGGGTGTGTTTCACTTTATTCATATGACCCTTCCGCTGGAAGCCTGCCAAGAGCCGCTCATTGTTTGTGCCTCACTACACCGGCGATCACTCCCCACCCTCGTCAGCGCTCGGGATGTCACATGCCCACCAGCTTCCGCTTCTGACGATCACTCCCCGCCCTCATCAGCGCCCGGGATGTCACATGCCCACCAGCTTCCGCTTGGTTTTGCAGCGATGATCACTCCTCGCCCTCGTCAGTGCCGTTGGCAATCCCCACAACCCAACATGAAACTTTCCAGTGTGATTTTTCCTCACTCACACACTTTCTGAGAACTTCCTAGAAGGTCACCCATCCCACAATTTCTCCAAGTCAAACATGCTTAACTATGGAGTTCTTATGTGATAGGCCACCGAAAAGTAAATGCATTTTGTTGGTATAGGTAGTACCAATCAATTCTCTTAAGCTATCCTTCAACTGTATAGTCCCATATCTATATAGCCTCTGGATCCCTCTGCTTCGGGTGTGTTTCAGTTCCTTGTCAGACCTCCATGTAGTGGGTCCCTGTAAGGATATATTTCCTTGTGTGCCATCATTTCATCCATCAATTATTCGTTGTAGTCATCTGCTAAGTCTTCAACCTTTTAAAATACTTATTCAGGTACGTAGATCTCTATCATTGATTTGAATAACCTTATCTGTTGAGATCCATCATCTTTTGGGACGATCCTATTCAAAGGATAAGAACTAAGTGGTATCTGAGATGAGCTGGCGATGTTGCATTTCACTGGCTGGTGATAGTTGTTGTTGACTTCATAGAGGTGTCGCGGCAGTTGTGTCTGGTAACTTTCATCAAGTGGATAGGTCTCGAAGTTGCCCCACATGTAGGCTTCATTTCTTGACCATAGTTGACCTACTGGATTTAGGAAGTATGGATGGTGGATGATGAAGATCGTGGTTAGATCTTTGTGAGATCTTTTAGTAACTCCCCTTTGCCTCTAACAATCTAGGATCTTCTTGAGTTCTTGTATCCACCAAGATAGTGGTGAGAACCGTTCGAGTAGATTCCAGAAGTAGAAATTATCCTTATAAGGATCTGTCAAGATTCTATAGGTTGTCTGTGTTTTTAATGCGATAGGAATGGAGTATTGAACAATGTTACACCATATGGTCTAGAGATTTGGTTCACAGATCCTAACCCAGGTCACAAAATAATTTAGAAATTCCCCTAAAAGGAATATCAGGGCTAAAGATGGAGGGTGAGATGATTTTGTATTTCATGGTTTCATGGAAAAAGTAGAAATAATGAGTCCTTGCACAGTGGAGGATATCGACTGGTGTGGTTGGGTTCATTCCGAGAGGATAAATTTTGATGGTTTTGACTTTGTTAGAGAGAGGTTTGAACATGAAGATAAGAGGAAGACTCTAAGTGTCAAAAATCAATTGGATAGTCTTCTTGGGTCTGGACAAAAAGTCAAGAACTGTGTCTAGGTTTCCTTTAATGTGCTTAACATGAAAATATACCTGGAAAACTAGTCCATTAGCCGGAGAATCTGAGGACTAGGAGACATCTTGTTCTTGAACTCCAAGATCTTTGGGAACGAAGAGTTATCCATTTGTACCTCGAAGTGATGTCCTCTGAGATGGAATTCAAATTTCTTTATTCCATTCTTGACAGCCAAGGTTTCCTTGAATGTAGTGTGGTAATGTTTCTCAACATCCTTGAATTGTCCGCTGGCATGGCCATAGTAATATCTTCTCCTATTATCTTCAATGAGCACTACTCCCCAGCAATCATCACTGGCATAAGTCTGTAGTTCCCATTTTCCGTTACCTAGAATCTTCAGAGCTGGAGGAGTCTAGGCTACCTTCTTCAGTTATTTAATGGATGTGGTCTGCTCTAGTCCCCATGAAGGTGGATTCTTATTTAAGAGTTTGGATAAGGGACTTGTGTATTTGACAACATTAGGGATGAATTCCCTAATGTAGTTGACTATCCTGAGAAATTGTTGGATCTGCGTGATGGTCAGATTTCATCCGGGAAGTTGAGAGAGTTCCTCAATAATGTGAGGTTGAGGTTGATAAGAGCCGTGACATAGTGCATCCCCAAAAAGTCAATTTCTTCTTGGGCTAAATGGATCTTCTTCTTTGAGAGCATAATCCCATGTTGATGGGATATTCTGAAAAATTGATCTAATAACTATGTGTGGGAGTCCATATCATGTGAGAATAGTAAGATGTCATAAATGTAAATGATCGCTCTGTCTAGTATGGGCTCAAACATTTTTGTCATGCCTTTTTGGAACAATGATGGGGTTGTCTTAAGTCCAAAAGGCATTACTTTCCATTGGTATTGGGCATTGGGTATACAGAAAGTAGTTTTGTATCGGTCAGTTGGGTCAATGCCTAATTGTCAGCATCTAGATTTGAGGTCAAACTTAGAAAAGATATGGGCTTCTTTTATCAGAGTGGGTGTCACCGCCGTCAAAAGAGGCGGTTGGAGCGACGAGATGGTTTTGATGACTCGCGTTTTTGTAAAAAGTGGTCAACGCTTTTACGTTTTCCGATAACCGGGTTGAACCTAAAAGTGAGGTTTTTGTAAAGGGTTCTATGGAGTTGTCACCAATGTTTTTACCATAAACATTGGAAAAGGAAGAAAAGAAGACGTTGGTTTAGAAAAACCAACTTTGGCCGTTACAACCAGAGTTGGGTAAGGGAGTTAGTTACGTGTGGGGAAGGTGTTAGCACCCCATGATGCCCCTTTTGGGTTCCTTATGATGGACTAATTCATAAAATAAAGACTGAAAGAAACTATGTTTTTACTCTATTTATTTATCTACTAGCAGAATTTAAATTTCTACATGGCCCTAATATCTAATGCATACAAGGAAAGCAGTAAAAGAGAGAGAATAGAGAAAGGAACCTCCGAAGCGGGCTTTCTGTTAATTCTTGAAACTTGAGGATGCTTTTTGGCAATCCCCTTACTCTACAAGCACGCTCCTCACCAGCAAAAGAGAAAATACCTCCCCACCGAGTGCCGGATGTCTCAAAAGGAGACTTCCTTAACCGATTTCTACCTTAAACGGCAATCAGAAAACTTACTCGAACTCTGGAAAGTGCTCAGAGTTATCCCAAAGTCTTAGGAGAGCTTCTAGGATGAGAGAAGGGTGTGAGAGTATGTGAAATGAGGTGAGGGGAGACTCCTATTTATAGAAAATCGCACCAGACAGGCTGGGATGGCCGTTTGGACTTCTAACAGGTGAGACGACCGTCTAAAACTTCTAGACGGCTGTTTCGGGCTCAGAGAAAAGTGGGACGATCATTTGGAAATGTGGGACGGTCGTCCCAAAGGTTAATGAAGTGGAACGACCGATTGGGATATCGAGACGACCGTCTCACTCTTAAGGAAAAGTGGGACGGCCGTCTCGAACCTCTAACAGATTTTCCTTTATTTTTTCTTATTTTTTGCATACAGAAAGCCCTCCTATCCTTACATGGAGCCTAGTGAACACGACTAGGGGTCCAATGAAGTCTTGTCCATCTTCAAACGGAGGATTTCTAGCTTTATTTGTGGAGTCGGGCAAGATTTGGGGTCTACAGTGGGTAAGGATGAGGTTTTAGGTATTGGGAATTTATCATCCTTAAGAAAATGGTTAAGAGGCTTGTAGTCGATAACTAACCTACTTTACCCTCTAATTTTTTTCGAACCTCTTTTCCACATAAAAGGCTTGACAAACCCAATTGGATTAGGTTGAATTGATTAGGCCTTGTTTCAATAGTTCCTGGCATTCTTGTCTTGCTAACTATAGGTTTGATGGAGACATTCCTAGATGTGTAGCTTTTGTCGGATTGACGTCTTCGTTGAGCTTGAAGGGTAGTTGTACAAAGAACTCAGGATTCTTCCATAGAGGCTTGGGATGAGAGAATTCCTCATGGCTGTTAGTGCACAGAGAGTCTAACTTGCTCTTTATTTCTTCAAAGTCTAGAGGAGCTTCAGAGAGGGAGAAGAGTCTGAGTATATCTACAAAAGGTTTGAATTCCCTCTTGAACTTGATCCCTGTAAGATGGATCTGAAGCTTGTTAGCCATGGAAAAAATATCCATACCTACTAATATATCCTTATTGGGAAGCTTGCTCCCAATTACTTTGCTCCAGACTGTACATTCTGGGAAGAATTTGATTCCAATTGGAGCTCTGGTGATCAGCTTAGTCTTGAAGATTTTTCTGTCAGCTACAACGAACTAAGAGGCTTCCTTCTTCCAAAATTCTTTGGGAAGTATTCAGAATCCATTATAGATTTTTGGATTTTTGGGCTACTGTGTCAAGATAAGCTATAGCTTTAAGGGTTTTCTCATACTTCAAAGGAAGAAGCTGGGCTTCCAAGCATGGTTGTGGAGGAGAGACATTGATAGGATTGGTCTCTTAAAAGGAAAATACTGGAACAATATCAGTTTCTAACTCATTGGAATATTCTGATTTTGTCTAGTCAAAGGAGATGGTAAGGGCAAAAATAGTTTCTTCATCTATAGAGCTTTATTCCGAATAGAGAGACTCTATGTCATCGTTGTCACCAAGCTAGAGAGAGGAGATGAGCTTGATTACTGATAATGGGACCAATCTGAACAACAAGTTAATGGAGGAATTATGTCGAGATTTCCAGATTCAACATCACAATTCCTCTCCAACCCAAAATGAATGGTGCGGTGGAGGCAGCCAACAAAAAGATCAAAAAGATCATCCAAAAAATGGTGATAACATACAAGGATTGGCACGGAATGCTGCCCTTCGCCCTACACGGATATCAGACTTCCGTACGAACCTCCACCAGGGCCACTCCGTTCTCCCTTGTATACGGCATGGAGACTGTATTGCCAGTGGAAGTCGAAATACCCTCCCTAAGAGTCATTATGGAAGCAAAGCTGACCGAAGCAGAATGGGTACAGAATCGGTACGACCAACTTAATTTGATCGAAGAAAAAAGGTTGGACGCCATATGTCATGGGCAAGCCTATCAAAAAATGATCAAGAAGGCCTACGATAAGAAGATCAATCCCCACACTTTTCAAAAAGGGGATTTAGTAATAAATAAATTGCTTCCAGCCCAAAAGGATAAAATCAAAAAATGGGCAGCCATTTATGAAGGACCTTTTGTGGTCAAACGGGCTTTCTCAAGAGGAGCCTTTATCCTCACCAACATGGATGGAGAAGAGCTTCGGCACCCGGTCAACTCGGATGCAGTAAAAAAGTATTACGCTTGAAGACATTGCTCATGACCCGTCAAGACAAAAACTCGCAAAGAGCGTCCTGGGCAAAATATAGGGTCCATATTCCTCTCTAGGACACGTCCTAGACAAAATTTAGAGGTTCCTCTATATAAAAAAAAAGAGCAATGATTATTTTAGTTGAAAACTACAAGGCGACTAAGGTAGTGTCCTTCCAGAAGCAAGCAAGCTTTGCATAGTCTTCGCTCCGGGCTCGAGCATCTCAACTGAAGCGACTAGGAGAAACAAGGAGGCAGATGTTAGGGACATGATTGTTATAACTTATATAGTGTAGCCAACCTTGGTCAGCCATGCTTCTAAATCCCTTTGAAAACCCCTCTGTAAAAAATAAACCATTTGTTTATATCAATAAAATTGTCTTTTACTTCTTTTCTCTTGACCAAATTATGAAAATGCCTCTGTATTAATGAAACATAAGCATGCATAAAGAACCAATACAAGAAAGCATAAGAAAAGGAAAAAAGGGCCCACTAAATCAAGAAAATCGAAACAAGAGTGGTCCAACACAAAAGATAAGACCAGAACAAGATTCGTAAAGGAATCTTTCAGCCCCCTACGACCGGTGGAAGTACAGTCACTTTCTAAACACATTTCATAAAAAGATAGATTGCATTTAGGGCATCCACACAAATAGTCACACAATACGACCCTGTTAAAATCAAAAACAAAAAAAAAATCTCTGTAGGAAAATAACAAAAGACACATTCATGTAGGGAGACTAGGCACCATGTTTGTGATTCAAAACAAAATAAAGCTTTCAGGCATTAACCACTATTCTCCCATCAAAGAGAGAAAGTAATCAAGCAAAACATCCGTTTGCTCAGAGGCGTCACCAAAATCAACAAATCCCCAGCGGATTCTTGCCTACGTAAAAGGCGTTCACCAAAAATCCCCGACAACCAACAAAGTTGGATGGCTATTAAAAAAGCTCGAAAAATAAAAGAATCCCCAACACTCAACCAGCTGGAGGAAGACCAACGAATCCACGACACACCTGAAGACTTCTTCAGAAAAGTCAAAAACAATTTATCAAGGAAAAAACAATCCCCACGGTGACGGTGCATGAGCCAGAGCAGTAATCCGCCACCACATAACTTCGTGACAAAGAAAGTCCCGAAGACAAAGACTTGCGCATGAACAAAATCAGTAAGCCGCACCAGTTTTACAAAGTGGACTTCCAAACCAGACGGGGGTTCATACTTGCCAAACCAGATGAGGGTTCGTACTCATCAATCAAGGGGTCAGCTACCGCATCAAAGGAGCATCCCAAGGCTACAATAACCAGATGAGGGTGCATACTCATCCAGTCCTACAAAGTGGGATGAAAGTTTTATAACAACCAACGGGGGTTCGTACTCGTCAAAACCAGATGGGGGTGCGTACTCATCAAGCCTTACAAAAGGGGGCTTAAACCGAATTTTACAACCAAAGGGGTCAAGTACCACATCAAAGGAGCATCCCGGAGGATCACATTCAGCATTCAGAAGGTCGGCTACCACGACGAGGGAAGCAACCGAAGGACAACCAGGCAAGAGGGTCAACTCCTTCACCCTTCAGCCGATCTTTTTGGCATATTGAGCCAACAGTCGACTAGTTAGGTGAAGGGAGGGTAGCTATAGACCCCAAATCTTACCCGACCTCAAAATAAAGAGCCGAAGACTTCCGTTCGAAGATGGGAAAAGCCTTAAACGTCCCTAGGATTGATCAATAGACTCCATATTAGAATAGGAAGACTTTTTGTACATAAAAATAAGAAAATTCTACCCAAAAGGTCGAGACCATTGTCTCGCCACTTGCCAAAGGCGAGACCACCATCTCGCCATTTGCCAAGGGCGAGACAACGATCCCGAAAGTCGAGATGGCGGTCCTGACCTTGTCAAGCGAGACGGCAGCCCTGATCTGACGGGCACAAATTTCTATAAAAGGGGGGTCTTTTGCTCGTTTTCAATAACTTCTCCAACTGAATATACCTTAAAAGTACTCTTCTAGAATCCCTCTGAAGCATTTCCATAGTCTTAAAGTTCTTAAAAGTATTTTAGAGTCCTTCGAGAGAAGAGTGAGCAGCATTGTAGAGCGTGGGGTTTGCCAAAAAGTGCCCTTTACAAGAGCATTTATAAAAAGCTTGTTTCGAAGGTTCTTGTATATCCCTTACTCTGTTTTATCACTTTTGTTAGTTACCATCTCTGTGCATTAGTTATTAGGGCCATGTAGTAAATAATTTAAATTTTGCAATGAATAAATAAGGGTAAAAATGTAGTTTTAATGTTCTTATTTCTTTACAAAAATAGTCCATCATAGGGAACCCAAAAGGGGCGTCGTGGGGAAGCTAATACCTTCCCCACATGTAACTAACTCCCTTACCTAACTCTGGTTGTAATGACCAAAGTTGTTTGTTCTTAAAAACCATCGCCTTCTTTTCCTTTTCTAATGTTTTTGGTAAAAATATTGGTGGCAACTTCAGAACCCATTTATGAAAACCTCATCTTTAGGATAGTTCGGTTATTGGACATCTTAAGGGTGATGACCACACTTTAAAAAACATGAGTCGAATCAAAGGACCATCGCGTCGCTTCGACCGCCTTTTGATGGCGGTGACAAGGGAAAGGACTAACCTTATTGCTCCGTAATGGAGATGGGTGTATCCTTCGCTTTGCTAGTGTCTTACGAGATCCTTGGGAATCTTGATGTTAACATACTGTTCTTCTATGGTGGAGGTAAGGGCACACTGTTCCTTCCTGTAGGATTGGACATACTCCTTGACTTAAGGTCTCTTGGTAAAGATAAGTCGGGAAATAGATCTAAGGGTGGATCTTTGTCTCCTAAAAATATTATATGGACTCAAAAGATGATTGTATGTTTCGGAGATATGAGCATCTTCTAGGACATAGGAATATTCTATAAGGTTTTCTATCTTAGAGGAAAGGGTTTTCGAGATGTTCTTGGGAAGAGATAAAGTGGAGTTTAACAAGACGTGACCGAAGTTGGTTAATGGTTTTTGGTGTTTGGTTATTCATGTTTAAAGATTTCTTTTACTCGCCTTCCACTTATATTTCCTACTATCATACCCCCTTCAGAAAAATGGTTCGGCTCTGATACCATTTCGAATAAAGACCCCTTTTGTAAGACTTGTTAATGAGTACAAACCCTCATCTGGTTTGAGTCCCCTTTTGTAAGATTGGTCTGAGTCCCCTTTTGTAAGACTCATTGATGAGTACAAACCCCCATCTAGTTCGAGTCCCCTTTTGTAAGACCTGTTGATGAGTACAAACCCCTATCTGGTTTGAGTTCCCTTTTGTAAGATTGGTTTGAGTCCCCTTTTTTAAGACTCATTGATGAGTACAAACCCCATTTGGTTTGAGTCCCTTTTTGTAAGACTGGTTTGAGTCCCCTTTTGTAAGACTTGTTGATGAGTACAAACCCCCATCTGGTTTGAGTCCCCTTTTGTAAGACTGGTTTGAGTCCCCTTTTGTAAGACTCGTTGATGAGTACAAACCCCCTTCTAGTCCAAGTCCCTTTTTGTAAGACTCGCCAACAAGATGTCCCTTCGATCCTATGGTTGATGAGTACGAACCCCCATCTGATTTTGAGTCCTTTCCTTGGACTGAATTGTGTGATAGCGGCTACTAATCTTGGTCACGCGCTGACTCCATGGGGAGTAGTTCTGCTTGAAGATGTTTTTGATTTTTTCTGTGTAGTCATCCGGTGTGTCGGGGATTCTTTGACTTTTTGGGCTTTTCCAATAGCCATCCAGCTTGTTGATTGCCAGGATAAATTCTTTGATTTTGGGCTTTTATAATAGTCATTCAGCTTGTTGATCGCTGGGGATTATTTGATTATAGGCTTTTTCAATAGCCATCCAACTTGTTGATTGCTAGAGATTCTTTGATTTTGGGCTTTTCCAATAGTCATCCAACTTGTTGATTGAAATTTTTTTTAATAATTGCCTCTGAGGTAGGCAGGAATCCACTTGGGATTTGTTGATTTTGATGATGCCTCTAAGTAGGCAGATGCTTCATTAGAAGTGAAGACTTTTGGTTGCAATGTTTTGCCTCTGAACAGGCTAATATTCCCTTTTGGGAATGGTGGTTCTTGCTCGTCAAATCTTGCCTATGCATAGACAAGAGACTCTCTAAGAATGTGAGTCTTGAAGATTTCCTTTACAGTAGACTCACTGGGGATATATCTTTCTTTTTGGTGATCCACTAGGAAATGAATTGGCTTCCTGGGGATCTAATTTTGATTACCCTCTGGGGGAATGGAATCTTGGTTTCTTGACTGATGTTGATGTGAGTTGGCTTTGTGAAGCTCTTATTTCGCTGGGGGAATGAAATTTTCGATTCCTTGGTTTGGTTGTTTTAATCCTTTTTTTTTTATGTGACCCACTTGGGGATTTATTGCCCTTCCTTTTGTCATGGCCTCTTTTCCTTTTTGGGTATCCGTTGGGGATGAAGGGTTTTCTTTTCTTTATCTTCTTTTTGTTGAACCCTTGAGGGTACGGAGGTTTGACTCCTCGACTTTTTGACGATGGGCTTTTGTGAAGCCTTTATTCTCCATTGGGGAATGGGGCGAAGATTTGTTTGAGTGTGCTTGATGACTCATGTGGTGGCGATGCTAAGCCTTAGGGTATTATTTTTTATTTTGCCTCTGGAGTAGGCAAGGATCCGCTTGGGGGTGACTAAGGCTTTCTGTCTGCTTTTCTTTGTTGATGCCTTCTCTTTCTTAGGTGGACGGATGGCGGCTGGAACTTTGGGTTCTGGAAGCTCTTATTTTTCTCTGAGTCGCTTGATTAATGATGACGACTTGCTCCATTTTCTTGAGGGGGAGCGTTATTTGGAGACTTGGTCCTGACACTTCTTGTTTTCAATCACAAACATGGAGCCTAATCTCCTTATATGCATGATTCTCATTTTTTTTTATATTTACTTAAAGAGATTTTTATTTTTTATTTTGACAGAGTCGTTTTATGCGACTACTTGTGTGTGGATGTCCTAAATGCAATCTATTCTCTTATTTTATGCATCTAGAAAAGCGATCAGCATTCTCCTACTGGACTTTCATGATTATGCTGATGGACTCCTTTTTTATTCATTTTTTGGTTTAGCCCTAACTTTTGCCTAGACCGTCCTTTTGGGGTTTTCAATCTAGCGGGTTGCCTTAATTTTTGCCTAGAACATCTTAGTGGACTTTTTCCTTTTTATGAATGCCTTAACTTTTGCCTAGACCGCCCTTTTTGGGGTTTTCGATCTAGCAGGCTTCCCTAATTTTGTCCAAGAATGTCCTAGCAGGCATTATTATTTATTTTTTTATCTTCATTTTTTCCTTTTTAATGTTTCCATATTTTAGATGCATGATTTGATGTTGACAAAAGGACTTTGCGCATATTTAGGATTCATCAATATAGAGGCATTTTCATAAATTCGTCAAGAGAAAAGAAATGAAAGAGAATTTTATTGATATGCATGAGCAAAAGCTTTATTTCTTCTTTTTGTTTTTACAAAAGGATTACAAGGGAATTTAGAAGAATGGCTGGCCAAGGTTGGCTATACTGTGTGGGCTTCAACAATCATGTCTCTGATATTTGCCTCCCTGGTTCTCTTAGTTGCTTCAGTCGAGATGCTCGAATCCAGAGTGAAGACTATACAAGTTGCCTACTTCTAGAAGGATGTTACCTTAGTCGCCTTTTGGTTTTCGACTAAGGTAACCATTGCTCTTAGGATTTATTTATTTATTTATTTTTTGAAACCTCTAAATTTTTCCTAGGACGTATCCTAGCGAGGAATGTGGACCCTAACTTCTGCCCAGGATGCCCTTTGCGAGTTTTCATTCTGGCGGGTCTTGAGTAATGCCTTCAAGCATAATACTTCTTCACCGCATCGGAATTGATCGGGTGTCGAAGTTCCTCTCCATCCATGTCGGCGAGGATAATAGCTCTTCCCAAAAAAACTCGCTTAACCACAAAGGACCCTTCATAATTTATCGCCCATTTTCTAACTTTGTCCTTCTGGGCCAGAAGCAATTTCTTTACCATTAAATCCCCCTCATGGTAGGTTTGGGGGTTGACCTTTTTGTCGTAAGCCCTTTTGATCTTCTTTTGATAGGCTTGTCCACGGCATATGGGTTGACCCGATCCATTCGCCTTCGGCTTTCGGATCCCACAAAGAGTCATCCATCACAGACATAATTGTTTTTATGGTTTTGGTTAGATTTAGATTTTATTATCAATTATTTTTAAATAATAATAAGGGAGAAAATAATGGAAAAGAATATGAATGCTATGAAAATGCCTCATTGTTTTGATAAAAAAGAAATATTTACAAAGCCCTTTTAATCAAAGATCTTGCGGGCACGGGCAGGGACCACGAGAGATACACAGGAAGCTTAAAACATATGAAAACTAACATAAGAAGCCCTAATCAGCTGGTCTTCTCTATCCAACCCCATTATTCTGGTTGCGACAGAGGCTTGACGTCCATATTAGGAGCGGGAGCATCGAAGGTGATCCACCCGACATCCAACAACTCTTGAACCTTATACTTGAAGGCCAAACAATTCTCCACAGAATGCCCAGGAGTGCCTGAATTGTAATCACATTTTTTGCTTGGCTTGTACCAACAAGGGTAGGGTGGATCCATCTTTTTCGGAGGAACACATGCTAGGAGCTTGTCTTCTAACAACTTTGGCAGCAGAATCCCATAGGAGGTTAGAAGGGGAGTAAATTTTCTCTCTTGAGTACGTGATTGCCTAGCTGGTCGCGAAGAGGAAAAAGGAGTAGCAAGATTGATGGCATTCATGCTTCCCTCCTTCTTCTTGCTAAAAAGCTTCTTGAATGATGTATTGAATGAGAAAGGTTGCACAGTCCTCCCACTCTTCATTCCTTGCTCCACTCCTTCGCCGATATGGTCACTGTGGGGGCACTCATTGCGGAGGTGTTGTTGGTGCATTAGCTCCATTAACCGCACCATCTGATCCTTCATGGTATTAATCTCAACGATGAGCTTGTGGTTTTATTCCTCTAACTGCTCCATTAACTACACCATCTGATCCTTCATGGCATTAAGCTCGGCGGTGAGCTTGCGGTTTTGTTCTTCCAGCTACTTCATCTTCTTAGCTTTTTGCACACGGGTGAGGACATGAAGAAGACTAGCCACTTTCTAGAATGAAAATGAATTAAGATTTATTTTTTTGTTTTTTTGAAATGAATGATTAGTATGGGATGGATATGCCTTAAGACAATGACTTTGGTATTCTCCTTAAAGCTTACGCTTCACGGAGCACCACACCCACCTTGGTGTAATAGTTCTTTCCCCATCATGGATTGACAAGTATAATGAAGGTTACCACACCTTAGCACACTTGTCCCTTCCTTGTCATAGATTGACAAGTATGATGAAGGTTACAAACGTACTTGGGTCTCTTTTGCCTTTGTCTTAAGGATATCTAGTGCCCCCTAAAATGAATGTGTTTATGCATGGGATACTTATTAGGATGATGTGTATGCATACCTCCCTTATGCATTTATTTTCTCTCTTGGTCTTACCACTCTTGAAATGATGAGGGTATGAATGATTTGACTTCGTCAAAATCGTTTTATTTATATTTTGTTATTATTATTATTATTATTTATTTTTTTAATTATTTTTTTTGTTAGGCCATTCACTACTGGAAACCTAATTTTTTTTCTGCCAATTTTTTTGCAAAAAATTGTTTAAATTTATAGAAAAACTTATTTCTTGCAATTTTTACAAAAACTTTGCAAAAATATTCCCATGAAAATAAGAATTTTTAGTAATGATTGTATGATTATTCTACGCTAATGCAACAAACAAATGCAATAACCATATACTCAAACAATTCACTCATCCACAAACAGAGCGACAATGTTTAATCACGAGGTAGGGGTATCCTGCAGAAAAGTGCATAGGCAACATAGGTTCTAACTATTCTCACCAAGGTCAGGTCCCCAATGTGCCCCCAATATAGGGTTCCCATGGTCTCTCAGCCCTCAAACCTTGTCTGGCTCAAGGTCGTGTCGACATCTTGCAGACTGAGAGAGGAGGGTTATCACCTTGAGTGGTGGTTTCCAACAACGACTTGTTGGCACTAGGGCCATTACCACGGTCTATCGTACTTGCCACCCACTTCCTAAGATTTATTGCTCATGCCCTCGAGTATAGAGAGATTGTTGTGTGCAATGGTTGTGTATAGTTTTTATTTCAAACAAGTGCGAAAAATAACCATACAACAGTTATTAAAGTCATACAAATAAAACATGTTATACAAACAAGGGAGGGTAAAAGCATAATTTCCAATTTTTTTCTTTTGAATTAATCCATCACTAAATGGGATCAACTCTCTAGGCTTCCCCATTGGAGTCGCCATCTATCGTCATCGTCCCCTGCGAGGGGGAAACGATAAATGCGAGCGGTTGCGATGCGATGGCTAAAACTCGCGTTTCATAAAATAATTCTGTTATCACTTTTAGGATGCCCGATAACCAAACTAACCTTAAAAGTGAGGTTTTCGCAAAATGGGTTTTATGGAGTCGCTACCAATGTTTTAACGAGAAACATTGAAAAAGGAAAGAAAAAAGGCGTTGGTTAAGAAAAACCAACTTTGACCATTATAACCAGAGTCGGGTAAGGGAGTTAGTTACGCGTGGGGAAGGTGTTAACATCCCACAGCGCCCCTTTTGGGTTCCCTATGATGAATTAATTCAGAAAATAAAGATCTAAAGATTATGTTTTTACCCTATTTATTTATTTGCAATATTTATTTAAATATCTACATGACCCTAATTTCTAATACACACAAAGGAAAGTTATAAAGGAAAGTGATAAAAAGTAAGGGATTGAGAAGAACCTCCGAAGCGAACTTTTATAAATCTTTGAACTTGAGGATGCTTTTTGACAATCCTCTCACACTACACGAGCACTCCTCCCTCGAACATGTTAAAATATTAAACTTCCGAGAGCTAGATGTCTCAAAAGAGACTTCCTTAACCGATTTTGGTCTAAATAGACAATCATAATGATCACTCGGTCTCTAGAGATCTCTAGAAGTGTCTCTAGGTGTGAAGAGTGAAAGAATTAATGGTTGAGTTCAAGAGGGGGGGTGAATTGAACTTAAAAAACTTTTTCGCAAAACTTTACTTTCTTTTGGAAGAATGAGTTATCTTTATTCAATTCTTGAAAAGATGATTTGATTTAAAACACAGCAAGCTTATATTCAGAATTTAAAAGAGATGATAGAAAGAAATCAACACACAAATTTATACTGGTTCACTCTAATCCAGAGCTACGTCCAGTTCTTGACAAAACCTGTCAAGTTTTCACTAATACCAAGTGACAATTACAACCCGTAGATCCTCACCAATCTACACCAAGAACTATCTCTTCAACCTATAAGATAGAATCTTGAAAAACACCCAGTAACCAAATCCAGTTACTGTACCAAGTGGAGATTACAATCCAATCTACACAATTCACACGATACAAAAGAATAAGGAAAGAAGAAACCTGGACTTTGAATTCTAATTGCCCAGCACCAATTCTAAAGCACTCTCTCGCTGTGAATGACCACAATGTTGATCAAAGCACCTTATGATATGACAAAATCTTGAATGCAGAGAGAAAAACGTAGATGAACGATTCACAGATTGATTTCTCAAGTTTTCTCAAGTAGTGTATTGTACTTGTATTGTATATTATTCAAAAGATAGATCAAATCTGTATATATAGAGTAAATCAGAAAAACAGAACGTTTCATCTCGTTAAAAACTGTTTTAGAGAGTCAAAAGATAAGTTGGTTAGCAGTAAAACAGGTTTAGAAGAGACTCGATCGATTAAAACGAAGTATGATTGATTAGACTGAGTTATGATCGATCAGAATAAAACTATGATCGATTAGACTGAGTTATGATCGATCAGAATAAAACTATGATCGATCAGAATGAGTTATGATCGATTAGAACAAAACTATGATCGATCAGAGTATTATTTCAATCGATTAAAAGATCGGTTCAATCGATTGATTTCATTTAAAGTTCCTTTTAATCGATTAAGACATCGATTCAATCGATTGATTTCATTTAAAGTTCCTTTTAATCGATTAAGACATCGATTCAATCGATTGATTTCGTTTAAAGTTCCATTTAATCGATTGATTCGAGTTTTAATGGATTAAAACAACTTAATGAAAAATAACAAGACTCTGTTTCAACCGATTAAAAAACATTTCAACTGATTGAAATCCTGCAGACTTTTAAGACTCGAAAATGACTTCCTGTTTCAACAGGTTGAAAACCATTTCAACATATTGTTTTTCTGAAAACATTTAGACTTAAAAAATATCTTTATTTTAACAGATTGAAAAACGTTTCAACTGATTGTTTTTCCGAAAACTCTTAGATTGAAAAATATCTTTCTTTTTCAACAGATTAAAAAGTATTTCAATTGATTGTTTTTCCGAAACCTTCATATTGAGAAATTTACTAAGTTATTTTAACTTGTTGATTCTACGAATCAATCAATTGAAAATACGATTATATAGAACCACTTATTCTGTTAAGTGATTTTAACCGATTGAAAATCTTTTTCAACAGATTGAAAAACTTAGTTTGTTCTTTTAATGCAGAAAATGATTTTCAATGCTATGCAGAAGATTAAGGCGCTTCATCACAACATATAATGGCCTATCAAGGGATTAAGTGCTCAAGTTAAAAACCTAATCATCTACACACCCACAATCTAAACTAAATTTATGTCTTCATCAACTTATATCTAAGTCTTCATCAAATCCTCCAAGTCCACCAAGTGCTTCAAAGAGGTGTGCAAGAGGGTGAGGAGTAACGTCCAATTTATAGGCACGCTCACCCAGGAGGCCGAGATGCCCGTCCCAAGCCACCAAAGAAGGTGGGACGACTGTCTGGGTTTTGGGACGGTCGTCCCAAGCCACCAAGGAAGGTGGGACGGCCGTCTGGGATGTGGGACGGTTGTCCTAGTCTTTCTAACAAAACTTTATTTTTTATTTTCTAAGAAAACCCTCCTTTTCTTAATGGAGCCTAGTGAACACTACTAGGGGACCTATGAAGCCTTGTCCATCTTCAAAATGGAGGATTTCTGAACTTTATTGTAAGGCCGGACAAGATTTAAGGTATTTATTTATATATTAAAATTATTTATAATCTTGTTTATTAGTTTTAAATGAAGTTACTTAATTAAATTGCTATATTATTGTAATAAGAAATAAATAAGTTTTGAATATGATTATTATTGAAAGAATAGGTTAGTTATAAAAAGGGGAAGAGTTTAAATAAAGCTTAAAACTATTTCCCAAAATTTTTCGAGAGAATGGACCCTCTCATAGTGATCGTTGATGACTAAAATCAATTTTTACAGTACTTTAGAAAATAAAATAGTATTTATATGCACAAAATTAGATAAATACACTTCTTTTTATAGTGGCTTTTGCTCCAACTAAGTGTTAGAATCCCGCAGCGGAATGTTTGCGTTAACGGACAAAAACCAAGAGGGGGGGTGAATTGGTTTCTTAAACAAAAATTAGGGTTTTAAAATTTTTCTCAATTTTCACCGATTAAAATGCTGTGTAAAGTAAATAGATAAGGGATAGAGTATTACACATTCAATTTATACTGGTTCGTATCAAAAGACCCTACGTCCAGTTGCTAATCACTCAAACAGAGGATTAACGTTGTCACTATAATCACAGTTTTACAAACAGATAACAAATGAAAAGATAAGGTAAAGAATACACCTCTCTTGAGTCACACAAGAGATGAACCACTCCTTTGAATCCACAAAGGATGAAGACCAACTTTCCCTAGAGACGACACAACACACAATCCACCAAGAAATCCACTCAATGATTCTTATCGCTTCTAGTCCACACTAGGTTTCAAAAGCCCCTTTTTTCTCCTAACAAACAATTCTTTGGCAGTCACAACTCTTAACTTTTGTTTGAAAAAGGTTGTTCACTTTGCAGAGAGCCTTAGAGAACCTTAAGCAGAAATATTAGGGTTTGAGAATTGGGGATTTTCGAAAATAGATGAAATGGGAATAGGGTTTTCGAAACTTGGTCCAATTTTTAATTTCAAAACACATATCTGACTGAAATAATCGATTATCTTGAGTGTTAATCGATTATTCCAGAGTCAAATTCGCAGAGAACCCAAAACAGCTCTAGTTAATCGATTAACAGGGCATTTAATCGATTAATAGGGTGTTTAATCGATTATTCAAGAGAGCAGATGCTGAAAATGGTTTTCTCTCTGTAATAATCGATTATCCTGCCATTTAATCGATTAATCCAGTATGTTTTTTATAAAAATGATTTTTTAAAGCCTTTAAAGAGTGGACTATGTGCTGACTATCTTGGACTCTAATATTACAGACTCAAAATCATAAAAATAGAGTTATTACATAACATTATAAGTCTTCAAATCTTTAAGTCATTTATGCTTGAATCATCATCAAAATCTACAAGCTTCATATCCTTGTATGTTCAACATTCATATCCTTGTATGTTCAACAATCTCCCCCTTTTTGATAATGATCAAAATTTCCATTAAAGCCCTTTGTAATAATCTGTTTTATCTGTCACAACTAACAAAATCATTAAACATACCAGATAATATTTAAATTTAATAATCATAAGAGGCTTGAAATAATTTCTCCCCCTATTTTGATTATGATCAAAAAATGAAAGCTCCCCCTTGTAGACCCCAAATCTTGCCCGACCTCCAAATAAAGACCAGAAGACCTCCTATTTGAAGATGGATGAAGCCTAACAAGCCATTAGGAGAGACTATTAGGCCCCATACTAGGATAGGAGGGAGTTTCTGTACCAAAAAATAAGTTTTCTTGTCTTGTTGGGACGAGACCGCCGTCTCGTAAAGCGAGACGGCGGTCTCACCACCTGACAGCGCGAAAACCTATAAATAGGGGTCCTCCCCCCCTCATTTCCACACACCTCAAGCATTAGCTCTGCCTTCTCTCTAAAAACTTCTCTCTAGAATCCCTCCGACGCATTTCCGGAGTTTCTGAGTGTCTTTGAGAGCATTTTTCGGCGTCCAGAAGAGTTTCCGGCGTCTTGTAGAGTGAAGGGCTGCCAAAAAGCACCCATTTATTTTAAAGAAATATAAAACAAATCTTGCTTCGGAGGTTTAATTTCTCCCTCTCTACTTTTACTGCTTTAATTTAAATTATGCAATAGATTAGGGCCATGTAGTCATAACTTTAAATTCCGCACAATTAAAAGGGCAAAAGCATATTTTCCGGTTTATTTATTAATAATAAAAGTTGGCCTATCATAGGGAACCCGAAAGGGGCGTAGTAAAGGAACTAATACTTCCTTTACCACGTAACTAACTCCCTTATCCAACTCTGGTTCTAATGACCAAAGTTGGTTTTCGAAAACCAACGCCTTTCAAAAACCTTTTCCGATGTTTCCAGAAAAAACGTCGGTGGCGACTCCATAGAACCCAAAATAAATAAGTCCTTGGGTTAGCCCGGTTATCGGACAACCCAAGGACACCTTTCGAAAACCTCGCCCCTAGGTTAGCCCAGTTATCGGACAACCTAAAGGCGTTATAACCACCCATAAAAAACGCGAAAACAAGAGGGTTGAAAAAACCATCGCGTCGCTCCGACCGACCTTCTCTCTTTTGAGACGGCGGCAATAGATGGCGACTCCACTTGGGAAGCCTCGAGAGTTGATCCCATTTAGTGATGGGCTGGCTTAAAATAATAAATAGACCAAGAAAATAACACTTTTTCCCTTAACTTGTATTATAACATGTTTTAATGTTTGACTTTAATAAACTGTTGTTTGTTTATACTTACGCAAATTGATTGATATACAAACTGTACACAATCCCTTGCACACTACAGTTCCCTCTATACCCGGGGGCAAGTGAGAAAACCATAGGGAGTGGGTGGCAGGTACGGTTCGCTGTAGTGCGGGCCTTGAGCCCACCAGTGTGATTAGAAACCACCACTCAAGGTGATAACCTTCCTCTTTTGGCAACAAGACTGACTATGGCCTTAGTGCTAAGCATGGTCGGACGACTGGAGAGTGGGGACCCTATAATGGGGGCACCTTGGGGGCCTTAGCCTGGTGAGAACAGTTAGAACCAACCCTTGCCAATGCACTTTTCTGCAGGAAAACCCTACCTTGTGATAAAAAAGAAATCTCGCCAGTTCGGGGATGATCGAATTGTGTGTGCATATGTTTGTTGCATTTGTATGTTGCATAGCATAAACAAACAACAAAACAAAACAAAACAAAAACCAAAAAATATTTTTCGCAAATAAACACCCTTATCTCGGACAGTCTGTCTTTTAGCTAGCCTGGTTTCAGGTTCTTTGTAAGCTAAGTAGCCACGCAGTTCCAACAGAAGAGATAAGGGACGTTAAAAATTCTTTCGCATAAAGCCATATTTTATCTCGGACAGTCTGCCTTTTAGCTAGCCTGGTTTCAGGTTCTTTGCAAGCTAAGTAGCCACGTAGTTCCGACAGAAGAGATAAAAGGCTATAAAATAAGCAAATACAAATCAAAATACAAAAAAATACCAGAAAATAAATGAATCAACTTCTGACAAAGTCAAAACATTCATATTACATCATACCATGAGTAAAGAAAAAACAAGAGAGAAAATAAAAAGCGAGAGCGCATGCTGCATCATTCAAACATAATCTCTCATGCATAAGCATATTCATTATAGTTCAAACACTCAACATGCATTAATAAAATTCTTCCGGGCATTCTAGAAAGTGGTTGGTCCTCTCCCCACTCGCACTCGAGCATAAAAAGCAAAAGCAATGGAAAACTTGGAGGAACAGAACCGAAAGCTCACTGCGGAGGTCAATACCCTCTGCGAGCAGGTGGCCCAATTAATGGAGGTCGTACGCCAGGGTCAGAATAAGGGCGAAGGCCAAGCTGAACACGTCCCTCCCCATGAGGAGGACGAAGAAGAATACTTCTATGATGAGAAGGATGTCAAGACTGCACGCATCCTTACTCCATAGGTATCCAAACAACAACTCTCTGCCCTGGAGGAGAGGCTTAAGGCAGTCGAAGGGCACAACTTTGACGTCAAGGAGGTGGCGGACATGTGCCTAGTAAAGAACATCCACTTCCCTCCCAAATTCAAGATCCCGGACTTCCCCAAGTATGCTGGGATGACCTACCCAAAGAACCATCTTACGATGTATTGTTGTAAGATGGCCGCCCATGCTGACAACGAAAAACTCCTGATCCACTGCTTCCAGGAGAGTCTGGCGGACACAACTCTCAACTGGTATATGCAACTAGAGAGAGGGCAGGTCCAGAACTGGAAACAGTTGGCTGATGCTTTTCTTCGTCGTTACCGATACAACATTGATCTGACTCCTGATAGGTCAGATCTCAGAACTCTGAGCAAAAGGAACGATGAACCTTTCAAAGCATACGCCCAAAGATGGAGGGAAATGGCTGCCCAAATAGAGCCTCCTTTGACTGACAAGGAGACAGTGGCTATGTTCATCGATTCACTGACTGGAGCGTACTACGACAAGGTAATAGCTAGTACCTCCAACCTTTTCTCAGACATAGTCACTGTGGGGGAGAGAGGAGAGCAGGGACTGAGGAGCGGGAAGATAGCACAGTCTTCCCAAGCTGGGGTCTCATTCAGGAAGCCTGCCGGCAAGAAGAAGGACGAATCTGTGCATGCAATCAACTTCGCCGCCCCTTCTTCTGCCCCACAAACGGCCAGGCAGCCCCACAAGAAGGAGAGGAAGTTCACTCCAATCTCCACTTCCTATGGGCTACTGTTGCCTCAGCTGTTGGAGGCTAAGCTCCTAACCTGCGCTCCTCCCAAGAAACAGTTGGAGCCTTCCTACCCCGAATGGTATAAACCAAACGAAAAATGCGCTTACCATTCGGGTTCACCCGGGCACTCTACAGAAAATTGCTTGACCCTTAAGTATCGGGTTCAAGAATTAATCGACGCCGGGTGGATAACTTTCGACGCCTCCGCTTCTGACGTCGACGCCAAACCTCTATCAAAGCCAGAGTAGCAGAGAGGGAGGACTGGGAGGATCAGCCCTTAGGGTGTTTTGTTTTTAAAGTTTTTCTCTGTATCTCCTGCGGTCCCCGCCCGTGGCCGCAGGAATTTTGATTAAAAGAGCTTGTACATACATCTCATTTTCATTAATACACAAGGCATTTTACCATATTCATTCTTTTCCCTCTTCTATTTATTATTCTTTCAAAAATAAATTGAATAATAAAATCTATGACTAAAATAGAACCTAAAACACATCATGTCTGTGATTGATGAATCTCTGTGGACCCCGGAAATGGAAAGCGAATGGGTCGGGTCTGACAGTGAGCAGGAGACCATTTCTCCGGATATGCAAAGAATGCTGGAAAAGGAAACACACATCATACAACCGCACCAAGAGGAGATAGAAACCGTTAATTTGGGAAAAGAGGATGAGGAGAAAAAGGTGAACATCGGCACCCAAATAAAAGGTAGCATAAGGGAAGAATTGATACAACTACTAAAGGAATATATGGATGTATTTGCTTGGTCGTATCATGACATGCCTGGGCTCGACACGAGTATAGTGGAGCATAGATTTCCCTTAAAAGAGGGGTTTCGACCTGTGAAACAAAAACTCAGGAGGATCAAACCGGACTGGTCCTTAATGATAAAAGAGGAGGTGCAAAGACAGCTAGATGCAAATTTCCTGGTAGTATCCAAATACCCAGAATGGTTGGCCAACATAGTACCCGTCATTAAAAAGACTGGGAAGGTCAGGGTATGCGTGGATTATAGGGACCTCAATCGAGCAAGTCCAAAAGACGATTTTCTCCTACCACATATAGACACATTGGTAGACCATACTGCTACCAATACGCTATATTCCTTCATGGACGGGTATGCGGGGTACAACCAAATCAAGTTGGCCGTTGAGGACAGAGAAAAAACCTCCTTCATTACACCATGGGGCACTTTCTGTTATCGGGTGATGCCGTTTGGGCTGAAAATGCAGGGGCTACCTACCAAAGGGCTATTGTCACATTATTCCATGACATGATCCACAAGGAAATAGAAGTATATGTGGACGACATGATTGCCAAGTCCAGAAATGAAATGGACCACATTCAATATCTCCGAAAACTTTTTGATCGACTTCGGAAGTATCAACTTAAGCTAAACCCGGCAAAATGCACTTTCGGAGTACGATCAGGAAAACTCCTAGGATTCATTGTCAGTGAAAGAGGAATCGAGGTGGATCCCGACAAAACCAAGGCAATTTCGGAAATGCCTCCACCAAAAACAGAAAAGGAGGTCAGAGGTTTCCTGGGTAGGATTAATTATATTGCCCGTTTCATCGCACAATTAACGGATAAATGTATACCCATTGTCGCCGCCGTCTCAAAAGAGAGATGGTCGGTCGGAGCGACGCGATGGTATTTCGACTCTTTATTTGATTTTCGCGTTTTTTATTGGTGGTTACAACGTCCTTAGGTTGTCCGATAACCAGGCTAACCTAGAGACGAGGTTTTCAAAAGTATCCCTGAGTTGTCCGATAACCGGGCTAACCCAGGGATTTATTTAGTTTGGGTTCTATGGAGTCGCCACCGATATTTTTACCATAAACATCGGAAAAGGGGTTTAAAAAGGCGTTGGTTTTCGAAAACCAACTTGGTCATTAGAACCAGAGTTGGGTAAGGGAGTTAGTTACGTGTAAAGGAAGTATTAGTTCCTTTACGACGCCCCTTTCGGGTTCCCTATGATAGGCCGGCTAATTTGAATAGATAATTAAACTGGAAAATAGCGCTTTTACCCTTTTATTATGCGGTATTTAAATTTATGACTACATGGCCCTAGCTTCTATTGCATAATTTAAATGAAAGCGGTAAAGTAAAGAAAGAGGTTTATGAACCTTCGAAGCAAGCTTTCTTATATTCTTTTAAAAAAAAGGGTGCTTTGTGGCAGCCCTCTCACTCTACAACTCTCAGAAACTCCAGAAATGCCTCGGAGGGATTCTTAAGAAGATTTAGAACGCTCGATCTATGCCTAGAGACGCTCAGAAACTCCGGAAATGCCTCGGAGGGATTCTTAGAGAGAGAAAATCTAGAGAGAAGGGAGAGCTACTGTTTTTCTGTGTGGAAATGAGGGGGGGAGGACCCCTATTTATAGTTTTTCGCGCTGTCAGGGTCCAGAACGCCAATCTCGTCTGACAGGGTCGAGACCGCCGTCTCGGAATTTGAGACCGCCGTTTCGGAATTCGAGACGTCCGTCTCGTTCGCGTCAGGAGGTCGAGACCGCCGTCTGGATAATCTAGACCGCCGTCTCGACTTGGCGAGAATCGAGACCGCCGTCTCGGTTTTGCGAGTGTCGAGACCGCCGTCTCGATTTTCCAGACAGCAGTCTCGTCCTGGCGTTAAAACGAGACGGCGGTCTGGTATTCCCAGACGGCGGTCTCGTCCCTTCAGGGCGAGAAACTTTATTTTCGGGCCAAAAAACCTTCCTATCTTGGTACGGGAGCCTAATAGTCTCTCCTAGTGGCTTATTAAGCTCCGACCGTCTTCAAATAGGAAGCTTTCTGACTTTATTTGGAGGCCGGGCAAGATTTGGGGTCTACAGCTGCCCCTCCTTTACCTGACTAGTCGACTGTTGGCTTTGTTGTGCCAGACAAGTAGACAGGAAGGTAAAGGAGTTGACCCTCTTGCCCGGCTACCCTTCGGATTGCCGTCTCGTGGCGGATGATCCTCTGGGGAGATGTTGTGTCTATGCACCTCCGGAATACTACTCCTGATGTAGCCGATCCCTTTGGTTGACACGTGATAGAACCTCCGGATACTACTTCTGACGTAGCCGATCTTTCGATTGATGAGTATAAACCCCCCATCAGGCTGGTAGTTGTAGTCCGTTGTGTGGGACTGGATGGGTATGAACCCCCCATCAGGCTGGTACGGTCCGTTGTGTGGGATCGGATGGGTATGAACCCCCCATCAGGGTGGTAATTGCAGTCCGTTGTGTGGGACTGGATGGGTATGAACCCCCCATCAGGCTGGTACGGTCCGTTGTGTGGGACCGGATGGGTATGAACCCCCCATCAGGGTGGTAATGGCGGCTTACAGTTCAGGTGGCCCATGCGCCGAGCGGGCGCTTTTTATGTGCTGGTTGATAGGTATAAACCCCCTATCAGGCTGGTACAGTCCCGTTGCGAAGGACTGGTGGTAGTGGCGGCTTACTACTCGGGTGGCTCATGCGCCGTTGTTGAGATGTGTTTTGTCTTTGTTTTTTGTCTTTTCTGGGAATTGTCGTCCGGTCTGTGCCGGGGATTCTGTTGGTGTTCGTCCAGCTTGTTGATTGCTGGGGATTCTTTGTTTTTGATCTTTTGTGGTGGTCATCCGACTTTGCTGGTTGTCGGGGATTGTTTGATAAGTGCCTCTTAGGTAGGCAGGAATCCTCTGGGGATTTGTTGATCTTGGTGATGCCTCTTGAGTAGGCGGATATCCATTGAGTTTTTGGTAATGCCTGCGAGTAGGCGGATGTTCCGTTTGGAGGTGAAGACTTTTGGTTTTGCTTTTTCTTTGCCTCCGAATAGGCTAATGTCCCTTTCTGGGAAAATTGGCTCTCGCTCGCCAGATCTTGCCTACGCCTAGGCAAATGACTCTTCTAAGGATGTGAGTCTGGAATTTGCCTTTGTCGTAGGCTCACTGGAGATGATTTTTCTCTTTTTGGTGATCCACCGGGGAATTGATTGCCTTCCTGGGGATCTGATTTTGATTTGCCCCCTGAGGGAATGGAGTTTTGACTCCTTAATTGATGTGGGTGCGAGCTGGCTTTTGTGGTGCTCTTATTTTGTCGAAGGAATGGAATTTCCAATTCCTTTTTTGATTCTTTCTTTTCCTAAGGTGACCCACTTAGGGAGCAAGGATTTTCATTTGATTTCGCCTTTTTCCGCGATTTACCTCTTTTTTATCGCGATTTGAAATTTGGCTTTTTCGGGATAATGCGTAAGCCTTTTTATTATGCTGACTTTTTCCCTTCTTTTTTTTTTTTTTTTTTTGGGAGGTCCACTAGGGATGAAATTTTCTTTCTTTAGTGATCCACCAGGGAATTAGTTGACTTCCTGGGGATCTGATTTTTTCTGGGATGGAGTCCTGGCTCCTTGGTTAATGTTGATGCGAGCTGACCTTGTAAAGCTCTTATTCCACTGGGGGATGGGATTTTCTGATTTCTTTTTGTAGAATTTTTTGGAGATCCACTTGAGGATTTTTATTCGGCCTTCTCTGTCATGGCCTTTTTGGACATCCGCTAGGGATGCAAGGGTTTTCTTCTTTTTTCCTCTTTTTTTTTGTTGTTGAGCCCTTGTTGGTATGGAGACTGGACTCTTTTGATTGTTGATGATGGTGGGCTCTTGAAGCCTTTATTCTCCATTGGGGAGTGTGGAGGCGACTTTGGGTGAGTGTGCTCGATGACTCATGTGGTGATGCAGCTGAGTCGTGAGGTAATCTTTTTGTTTTGCCTCTGGAGTAGGCAAGGATCCTTTTGGGGATGATTAAGCCTTTCCGTTGGCTTTTCTTTTATGATGTCTGATGATTGTGCCCTCTTTTATTGGGTGATGATTGGAGCTTTGGCTTCTGGAAGCTTCTTATGACGACTCGCTCTTCTTTCTTGAGGGCTTTATTTGGAGACTCAGTCTCAGTGATCCTGTTTTCAATCACAAACATGGAGCTATTCTCCTTATATGCATGAATGCTTTTCGTTTTTGTTTTTTATTTGAAGTGATTTTTTATTAATTTTTTTTCCTTGACAAAGTCGTTTTGTGCGACTACTTGTGTGTGGATGCTTTAAATGCAATCTTTTCTTTTTGATTGATGCATCTGGAAAAGTGACTGGCATTCTCCTGCTGGACTTTCATGATTATGATGAAGGGCCCCTCTCTTTTATTCATTTTTTGGTTTAGCCCTATCTTTTGCCTAGACCGCCCTTTTGGGGTTTTCGGTCTAGCGGGCTGCCTTAATTTTTGCCTAGGATATCTTAGCGGGCTTTTTCCTTTTTTATGAATGCCCTAACTTTTGCCTAGACCACCCTTTGCGGGTTTTCGATCTAGCGGGCTACCCTAACTTTTGCCTAAGAATATCCTAGCAGGCATTATTCTTTTTATTGTCATTTTTCTTTCCCTTCTTTTTTTTGAGAGATAGGAACCTATCATATGCATGCAATGTTGGCGATATGCATCCTATAATACTATTTCAATTAATTTTTCAAAAGGATTAATCAATGTGCTTTTACTTCTGATGAGCTTCTAACGTTATGTGCTTTCGTCGACGGGGATAGGTCTGTACCCATTTCTTTGTCTCAATTTTACGTGACCGAAGAATGATTGTGTTAATTGTAGAGCGACTTGCCATGTCGGTGCGCCCCTCCCTTTCCTTGGGGATGTCAATCCTACTATTGATTACTATCTCCACATTTCCCTACTAATTACTAGAATGTCTGTAGTAGTGAGGGTCAAGAGAAGAGAAAGAAGAGGATATTTAATTCAAAGGCTTGTGTTTTAGAATTGTTTTATTTTGACAAAAAATGGTTTTTGTAAGCACGGCTAGCCAAGGTTGGTTAGAGTGTTTAGGCTAGTTTAAACAAACGTTTTGTTTATGGAGTGGCGTCTTATTCTATGGCGCTTGCTATGACTGATTGACTTCCCTAGTCTGCCCTTTGGGTTTTCAGCTTAGGATGTTGTTTTTTGTTTTGTCCTAAATTTTGTCTAGGTTTCTTTTTTCTTGCTTTGGGAAACCTAGCGGACTTTATTTTGTAACCCTAATTTTTGCCTAGGCTACCCTTTATGGTTGTTCAGGTTTCCTAGCGGGTTTACCCTAACTTTTGCGTAGCCCCCTTGGTGGGTTTCCTACCGGGTATCTTGCCTTCTTTTTTTTGGCCTTTGCCTTTTATGGGCTTCTTTTGATTTTTGTTTTCTTTTTGTACAACATTGGCGAAACACGACTTTATTTATGAAGAGGTGAAACTTTATTTTGTGTTTCTAGTCAATCAGTGGTGATGAGTGGTTTGACTTTTATTTTGGCACATTTTGATTATTTTGACGCACTTTTGAAAACGTTTGCTTAAACATGGTTATTAATGAGGTTTAGACATGAATAGCAAGAAGAGAAGCAGATAGTAAGAATGACATTCTTTGTAATTAATAGGGAAATATGTGCCCTAAAATGCTCGGGGGTCGGGCTAGCCCCGAGGAGTAATCTCTAATAGTCATTGGATTTATAAACCCTAAGAATCAGAAGGAGAACACCTAATGACTAAAGTCGCTTTTGACGCTTGAACCCCTCTATTTGGGAAAATCTGATTCAAGGTGCGGAGGGGGGACTTCCCTTTTTTCCGTGCAGCTTGATCCTTTGTAGGGTCATGTTTCAAAGGATTATCTTTAAAATCTGGTGCTCCCTTATTCCTTGAGAGTTTCTAATGAGCCCTTGGTTTGGGCGGCACCCATATTTCCTCATCATGTGGGTGACCTTCATATTGTTGGGGAAGTCTTTTCATATTGGCAAAAGATATTTCAATGGTCTTCTTCAGCCGCATCCATTCAAGGTAGGGCAAACGACTTGCTGATCCGAATGTTGTCTCTAGCTCAAACTGTGACTAGCTTGTCGCCTACCCTGAGTTTATCTCTTTGGCGGAGCGTCGAAAGAATTGCCTCAGCGTCGTGAATCCAAAGTCTCTTCAATTTCCTCTTTGGATTATGTTTTTCTTCGGTCTTTTTATTTCTTCTTTATTCTTTGGAGCATTGTCTTGTAGCTCCTTGGGGGAGTAGATTCTACTTCTAATCCTGCCCCCCAACGCCGGCTATGCTGGAGATATCCTTGTTAATGGGCGATGTTTCTCCATGATACAACTTTATTTGACGTATGAGGCGTGAACAAATGCAATGGCGTCCTTGCCCCTCTTCCTTATTTACTTGGATATCCAATGGTTGAGGCTTGTTATCCTCCTTGGGCGGATCAACCATTGGGGAGAACTTGATGACGAAAGGCTTACTCTCCATCTTATTCCGATTCATGGAAAGCACATCGACTAATCCTTTCTTTTTATTATCTTATTTTTACTAAAGTGAGAATGAATGTAATTTGTGAATGCAATTTATGAATGCAATAGACGATTGAAGAGATGATGAAAACAAACAATTTTATTTATTTCATCCAGACAGTGTACATTCCTCAATTTAATGTTTCGAAGTACATTTTTTTTGGAGAAGCCTAAATGAACCCATAGGCGGGTAAATATTTTTATTTATTTTCTTTTTGACTTCCCGTGTATGGCATGCGAATGCCCTGATCCTCTTTTCATAGTATTGAGGAATGTCCACTTCTTCAATTGTCTATTTTTAGATGCATGTTATGAGGATGAAGTTTGGTGGATGCATGTATGCAAGTGTTTGTTTATTATCATGTTTTATTTTCTGACATGATGTATGATAGTGTTTGGGATTTTTGTGTTTTTTTTTTGTATGCGGATGAGGGCATGAAGAATACCAGCCGCTTTATAGAATGCCAAAAAGATTTTTATTGAATGATATATGAGATGGATATTCCTTAAGACAATGACTTAGGTATCCTCCTTAAAGCTTACGCTTTGTGGGGTATCCTACCCACCTCGGTGTAATGGTTCCTTCCCCATCACAGATTTGACAAGTATAATGGCAATCACCATCACACCTTAGTACATTCATTCCTTCCTTGTCGCGAAGGTCATAAATGTGCTCGGGGCCTCTTTCGCCATTGTCTTAGGGATATCTAGTGCTCCCTAGAATGTATTTATGCATGCACCAGTACAAAAGGGCAGTAGATGTTCAAAGTGGCATAACTTTTGACTGGGTTATCCGATTTGGACGCACAGCATGTCAAAACGAAGAGAAAAGGGTGAAGAACCAAAGGCGATTTGGCCCAGTAATTTTCCCAAAAAACGTCTCTAAGACCCACTTTTTAGGGATTTATTAAAATGATGCGTATGCATACTTTCCTTATGCACTTATTTTCTCTCTTGGTTTTTCCACTTATGATGCAATATGAATGATACGACTTTGACAATGTTTTGATTTTGTTATTATTATTTTATTTATTGAGGATTTATTTATTTTATTTTATTTTAGTATTTCATAGCCTTTTATCTCTTACTGTCGAACTACGTGGCTACTTAGCTTACAAAGAACCCGAAACCAGGCTAGCTAAAAGGCGGATTGTCCGAGATAAAATATGGCTTTATGCAAAAAAATATTTAGCGTCCCTTATCTCTTCTGTCGGAACTGCGTGGCTACTTAGCTTACAAAGAACCTGAAACCAGGCTAGCTAAAAGGCAGACTGTCCGAGATAAGAGTGTTTATTTGTGAAAAATATTTTTTGTGATTTTTGTTCTGTTGTTTGTTTATGCTATGCAATCAAATGCAATAAACAAATGCACATACAATTCACTCATCCGCGAACAGGCGAGAATTCGTTTTAATCACGAGGTAGGATTTTCCTGCAGAAAAGTGTATTGGTCAGGGTAGGTTCTAACTGTTCTCACCAGGCTAAGGCCCCCAAGATGCCCCCATTATAGGGTCCCCACTCTCCAGCCGTCCAACCATGCTCAGCACTAAGGCCAGAGTCGGTCTTGTTGCCAAAAGAGGAAGGTTATCACCTTGAGTGGTGGTTTTCGATCACACTGGTGGGCACAAGGCCCTAACTGCAGTGAACCGTACCTGCCACCCACTCCCTATGGTTATCTCACTTGCCCCCGGGTATAGAGGGAACTGTAGTGTGCAAGGGTTTGTGTGCAGTTATATTTCAATCAATTGCGTAAGTATAAACAAGCAACAGTTATTTGAAAGCCAAACAATAAAGCATGTTATAATACAAGGTAGGGTAAAAGCGCTATTTTCTTGGTTTAATTATTTTTAAGCCAACCCATCACTAAATGGGATCAACTCTCTAGGCTTCCCCAGCGGAGTCGCCATCTGTCGCCGCCGTCTCAAAAGAGAGATGGTCGGTCGGAGCGACGCGATGGTATTTCAACTCTTTATTTGATTTTCGCGTTTTTTATTGGTGGTTACAACGTCCTTAGGTTGTTCGATAACCGGGCTAACCTAGAGACGAGGTTTTCAAAAGTATCCCTGAGTTGTCCGATAACCGGGCTAACCCAGGGATTTATTTAGTTTGGGTTCTATGGAGTCGCCACCGATATTTTTACCATAAACATCGGAAAAGGGGTTTAAAAAGGCGTTGGTTTTCGAAAACCAACTTGGTCATTAGAACCAGAGTTGGGTAAGGGAGTTAGTTACGTGTAAAGGAAGTATTAGTTCCTTTACGACGCCCCTTTCGGGTTCCCTATGATAGGCCGGCTAATTTGAATAGATAATTAAACTGGAAAATAGCGCTTTTACCCTTTTATTATGCGGTATTTAAATTTATGACTACATGGCCCTAGCTTCTATTGCATAATTTAAATGAAAGCGGTAAAGTAAAGAAAGAGGTTTATGAACCTTCGAAGCAAGCTTTCTTATATTCTTTTAAAAAAAAGGGTGCTTTGTGGCAGCCCTCTCACTCTACAACTCTCAGAAACTCCAGAAATGCCTCGGAGGGATTCTTAAGAAGATTTAGAACGCTCGATCTATGCCTAGAGATGCTCAGAAACTCTGGAAATGCCTCGGAGGGATTCTTAGAGAGAGAAAATCTAGAGAGAAGGGAGAGCTACTGTTTTTCTGTGTGGAAATGAGGGGGGGAGGACCCCTATTTATAGTTTTTCGCGCTGTCAGGGTCCAGAACGCCAATCTCGTCTGACAGGGTCGAGACCGCCGTCTCGTTCGCGTCAGGAGGTCGAGACCGCCGTCTGGATAATCCAGACCGCCGTCTCAACTTGGCGAGAATCGAGACCGCCATCTGGAAAACCCAGACCGCCGTCTCGATTTTGCGAGTGTCGAGACCACCGTCTCGATTTTCCAGACGGTGGTCTCGTCCTGGCGTTAAAACGAGACGGCGGTCTGGTATTCCCAGACGGCGGTCTCGTCCCTTCAGGGCGAGAAACTTTATTTTCGGGCCAAAAAACCTTCCTATCTTGGTACGGGAGCCTAATAGTCTCTCCTAGTGGCTTGTTAAGCTCCGGCCGTCTTCAAATAGGAAGCTTTCTGACTTTATTTGGAGGCCGGGCAAGATTTGGGGTCTACACCCATCTTTAAACTATTGCGCAAAAATCAGTCAACAGTGTGGAACGAAGAATGTCAACAAGCGTTCGATAAAATCAAAACATGTTTAACCAATCCACCAGTATTGGTACCACCTGTTGAAGGGAGACCTCTGATCCTATATCTGTCAATACTCGAAGAGTCAATGGGATGTGTGCTCGGCCAACATGATGAAACCGGGAAAAAGGAACGGGCCATCTACTATCTCAGTAAGAAATTCTCAGATTATGAAACCCGTTATACACCATTCGAAAAAACCTGTTGCGCATTGGTGTGGGTCACTCAAAGTCTCAGACAGTATATGGCTCGGCACACAACATGGTTGGTCTCTAAAATGGATCCAATCAAATACCTCTTTGAGAAGCCCATTTTGACCGGAAGAATAGCTAGGTGGCAGGTTCTCCTCTCAGAATTTGACATCATTCATGTCACCCAAAAAGCTATTAAAGGAAGTCCCCTAGCAGATTATCTAGCCCATGGATCCACAGATGAATATCAGTCCTTACAAGACGACTTCCCCGATGAGCATATCATGCACATTGAACACGAAGATACCAAAGAAGAAGCATGGACTATGTTTTTCGATGGGGCTTCAAACATGCTTGGACACGGGGTAGGAGCTATTTTGATATCCCCCGAAAAGAAACACATCCCTGTAACGGCCAGTCTTAATTTTGATTGCACCAACAACATGGCCGAATACGAAGCATGTGCACTAGGGATCCAAGCGGCTCTAGATCATGGAGTTACTAAGCTCAAAATATTCGGTGACTCATCCCTCGTCATATACCAACTTAAAGGTGAATGGGAAACCCGAAACTCCAAGTTAATCCCATATCTAGAATACATCCAAGACTTGGTCTCAAGAATGGAAAGTGTCACCTTCCAGTACATCCCCCGGGAGGACAATCAAATTGCCGACGCCCTTGCCACCCTATCATCCATGTTTGCCCTGGATCAAGAGCATGAGATGCCAATTATTCAAGTCAAGCTGCATGATAAACAAGCTTTCTGCATGACAGTAAATGGCGAGCGCGACCAAAACCCCTAGTATCATGATATCAAACAATATCTCATGAGGGGCGAATATCCCGAGGGAATCACCGACAATGATAAGCGAACCATTCGTAAGAGGGTCGTGAGGTTCACGTTGATTGAAGGAACACTCTACAAAAAAAGCCCCGATTCCACCCTCCTAAGGTGTGTGGACCAAGAAGAAGCCCAAACCTTGATAAAAGAAATCCACAAGGGGACTTTCGGAACCCACGCACCTGGGCATGTCATGGCAAAGAAAATCCTCAGGGCAGGGTACTACTGGTCCACGATGGAAGCTGATTGTCACCAATATGCCAAGAAATGCCATAAGTGCCAAGTATACGCCGATAACATTCATGTGCCACCCGCACCTCTCAGTAACCTGGCTACACCATGGCCATTTTCTATGTGGGGCATGGACGTCATCGGACCCATTGAACCCAAAGCGTCTAACGGCCATCGCTTCATATTGGTAGCAATCGACTATTTCACCAAGTGGGTTGAGGCAGCGTCATACGCGCATGTAACTCGGAAAGTGGTGACCACCTTCATCAAGAAAAACATCATATGTCGGTACGACATCCCTCATAAGATCATTACTGACAATGGGACCAATCTCAACAATAAGATGATGGAGGAATTATGCCAAGACTTCAAAATCCAGCACCACAATTCCTCTTCGTACCGACCAAAGATGAACAGTGCAGTAGAGGCAACCAACAAAAATATCAAGAAAATCATCCAGAAAATGGTGGTCACCTACAAAGATTGGCATGAAATGCTTCCCTTTGCCTTACATGGCTACCGAACGTCGGTACGAACCTCCACAGGGGCTACCCCGTTTTCCCTCGTATATGGAATGGAGGTCGTGCTACCAATAGAGGTCGAAATACCCTCCCTGCGAGTTGTCATGGAAGCAAAATTAACAGAAGCTGAATGGGTCCAAAACCGGTATGATCAATTGAACCTAATCGAAGAAAAATGGCTGGACGCCATATGTCGGGGGCAGGCTTACCAAAAGAAAATCAAGAAGGCCTACGACAAGAAAGTCAATCCCCGCACTTTCCAAGAAGGAGATCTAGTAGTAAAGAAACTGCTTCTAGCCCAGAAAGACAAAATCGGGAAATGGGCAGCCAACTACGAAGGACCCTTTGTGGTCAAGCGAGCCTTCTCAGGAGGAGCCCTTATCCTCACCAACATGGATGGAGAAGAGCTCCGATATCCTGTCAACTCAGATGCGGTGAAAAAATATTACGCCTAAAGACATTACTCATGACCCGTCAGGATGAAAACTCGCAAAGAGCGTCCTGGGCAAAAGATAGGGTCTACATACCTCGCTAGGACACGTCCTAGGCAAAAATTAGAGGTTTCAAAAAAAAAAAAAAAAAGAGCAATGATTACCTTAGTCGAAAACCGCAAAGGCGACTAAGGTAATACCTTCACAAAAGCAAGCAGACTTCGCATAGTCTTCACTCCGGGTTTGAGCATCTCAATTGAAGTAACCGGGAAAAACGGGGAAACAAAGATCACAGACATGATTGTGGCACCCTCATACAGTTTAGCCAACCCTGCCCAGCCTTGCTTACAAATTCTTTTGTAAATCCCCATGTAAAAATAAACCATCTGTTTATATCAATAAAATTGTCTTTCCTTCTCTATTACCTATTTGTGTGAATGCCTCTGTATTAATGAAATATGAGCATGCATAAAACAAGCAATTCAGGAAAGCATAAAAGCGAGACGAATGACACCAACCAGGGTCAAGCAAAAAGTACAAGGCAGCCTGCTAGATCGAAAACCCGCAAAGGGCGGTCTAGGCAAAAGATAAGACTTTCATAAAAAGAAAAAAAGCCCACCAAAATATCTCAGACAAGAAAATCAAAACCCGCTAGATCGAAAACCCGCAAAGGGCGGTCTAGGCAAAAGATAGGGTTAAAACAAAAAGTGCAAAAGAATAGAACAAAAAAAGCAGAAAGTACCAGCCACTTTCTAAAAATGCTCTCAAACTAGAACAACTTGCATCAACAGCATCCACACACAAGTAGTCGCACAAAATGACTTTGTTAAAAATGAAAGAAAGTACTTCAGATAAAAAACCAAAAAAATGAAAAGCATTCATACATATAAGGAGATTAGCTCCATGGTTGTGATTGAAAACAGGATCATCAAGACCAACTCTCCAAATAATGCCCCCGAGAAAGTAGAGCTAGTCGTCAATCAAGCGACCCATCAAAATAGGAGCTTTTAGAAATCAAAGGCTCCAGTCATCATTTTTCTACCCAATAAAGGAGGGTACGATCATCCAACATCATAAAAGAAAAGCCGAAGGAAAGGCTTAGTCATCCCCAAAAGGATCCATGAAGGCAACACAAAAATCATCATGGCTCAACATCGCCGTCAAACGAAAGCCTTCTCCACACTCCCCAACGGAGAATAAAGGTTTCAAGAGCCCATCATCATCAACAGTCAAAAGAGTCCAAACCATCAAGGGCTCAACAAAGAGAAAGAAAAAAGCCAGCGTAACAAAAAAGATTAAAAAGGAAAAAGGCATACGCTCAATAAGAAAAGCCAAAATCCTAAAACCGCGAGAAAAAGGCAGGATTAAGACAAGTCATCACCTCAACCAACAAAACTTCGACTACCAAATCAAGAGTCAAAACAAGACTCATCCGACCAGCCAGCAAGAGTCGGATAGTCGCCACCAAAAGTCAAAAACAAAGAATCCCCAGCAAAGAAGCAAGCTGGATGAGCACCAACAAAATCCCCGGTACAACCCGGATGACCATTCAAAGAGGTCCAAGAACATCCACCAACACGGAAATCACTCCCCAAAGAGCCGGCGCATGGGCCACCTGAACAATAAGCCGCCACGACCACCAGTCCTACGCAGCGGACTGTACCAGCCTGATAGGGGGTTTATACCTATCAACCTGCGCACGCGTTGCGCCTGATCTGCGCTCGAGCCGGATCAGTAAGTCGCATTACCACCCTGATGGGGGGATCATACCCATCCAGTCCCACACAACGGACTGTACCACCCTGATGGGGGGATCATACCCATCCAGTCCCACACAACGGACTGTACCACCCTGATGGGGGGTTCATACCCATTCAGTCCCCCACAACGGACTGCATTTACCACCCTGATGGGGGGATCATACCCATCTAGTCCCACACAACGGACTGTACCACCCTGATGGGGGGATCATACCCATCCAGTCCCACACAACGGACTGCAACTACCAGCCTGATGGGGGGTTTATACCCATCAACCGAAGGATCGGCTACCGTCAGAAGGAGTATCCTGAGGTTTTACCACGTGTCCACCGAAGGGATCGGCTACCGTTAGAAGGAGTATCCCGGAAGTGCACGAATACACAATTTTCCCCTGAACATCACCCGTCGCATAGACGGAACATCTGAAGGGCAACCGGGCAAGAGGGTAAACTCCTTTACCTTCCTGTCAATCTGTTTGGCACAACAGACCAACAGTTGACTAGTCAGGTAAAGGGGGGGCAGCTGCAGACCCCAAATCTTGCCCGGCCTCCAAATAAAGACCAGAAGACCTCCTATTTGAAGATGGATGAAGCCTAACAAGCCATTAGGAGAGACTATTAGGCCCCATACTAGGATAGGAGGGAGTTTCTGTACCAAAAAATAAGTTTTCTCGTCTTGTTGGGACGAGACCGCCGTCTGGACTTCCCAGACCGCCGTCTCGCCTCATGCAAGTGGCGAGACCGCCGTCTCGTAAAGCGAGACGGCGGTCTCGCCACCTGCGAAGGGCGAGACGGCGGTCTCGTTTCCCCAGACGGCGGTCTCGCCGCGTTGGACAGGGCGAGACGGTGGTCTCGTTGGACGAGACGGCGGTCTCGACCCTGTCAGACGAGACCGGCGGTCTCGCCACTTGACAGCGTGAAAACCTATAAATAGGGGTCCTCCCCCCCTCATTTCCACACACCTCAAGCATTAGCTCTGCCTTCTCTCTAAAAACTTCTCTCTAGAATCCCTCCGACGCATTTCCGGAGTTTCTGAGTGTCTTTGAGAGCATTTTTCGGCGTCCAGAAGAGTTTCTGGCGTCTTGTAGAGTGAAGGGCTGCCAAAAAGCACCCATTTATTTTAAAGAAATATAAAACAAAGCTTGCTTCGGAGGTTTAATTTCTCCCTCTCTACTTTTACTGCTTTAATTTAAATTATGCAATAGATTAGGGCCATGTAGTTATAACTTTAAATTCCGCACAATAAAAAGGGCAAAAGCATATTTTCTGGTTTATTTATTAATAATAAAAGCTGGCCTATCATAGGGAACCCGAAAGGGACGTAGTAAAGGAACTAATACTTCCTTTACCATGTAACTAACTCCCTTACCCAACTCTGGTTCTAATGACCAAAGTTGGTTTTCGAAAACCAACGCCTTTCAAAAACCTTTTCCGATGTTTCCGGTAAAAACGTTGGTGGCGACTCCATAGAACCCAAAATAAATAAGTCCTTGGGTTAGCCCGGTTATCGGACAACCCAAGGACACCTTTCGAAAACCTCGCCCCTAGGTTAGCCCAGTTATCGGACAACCTAAAGGCGTTGTAACCACCCATAAAAATCGCGAAAACAAGAGGGTCGAAAAAACCATCGCGTCGCTCCGACCGACCTTCTCTCTTTTGAGACGACGGCGACACCCCTCAATAAGTGCGTAAGATATAAAAATTAGCTCCCC